>OMLP01022645.1:0-16344 GCA_900302685.1 Spondyliosoma cantharus | reverse complement strand
TACATTCCAGAGTGTATGGCAGCAGTTATCATATGAATAGTGTCCTCATGTGCACCTGGCTGTCTATTATTCTACACCACTGGCACACATTTGCACCTCTACCTGGGTCAGCCATCAACATTCCAGAGTGTATGTTTGTAAGTATCTACCTTAATAACTTATCTGTTTTTATAACTTAATGCCGCTTTGAGCATTATGTCACGCTAGATTTTCAGCCACGTAATTTCACTCGTCTTTGACCACAACAACAGCAGACAGCACTAACGTAAAACCACTGTTTATTAGCAAATAGATAAACAATAAGATAACACTTAACAATAAGATAAGATAAAAAATTGCGGAGGTTCTTCCACATTTTGTGGCATATGACCTCCTCCTTTCCAACCTTCTGGCATCTCTGTGTTCCTTCATTGAAGGATCGTACAGATACCTGTACCTGCCCTCGAACTTGTTCATCTTCCCGTTTCCGGTTTGTCACACGCCGCTGAAAAAAATAGAGTGGTGCGCGACCTGGTGCGCGACCTGGTGCGACCAGCCCGAAATCCTGGCGCGCCAGCGAGATCTACGTCATTTTGACGTCACGTTGTCGTGCAACAGGTCGAGAGCAGCGAGTATACTGGAGCCTTAAGGAGGGCTTGTGCCGATGGTGTTTACAGTGTGATAACTAAACTGATCCTTCACTCAATAAAATAAAGAGAAATGTCCTGCACAGCAATGTTACACAATCCAACAACAGTAACGTAGTAACTGGTCGTGTCTTTGGCAAGTTATATGAGGAAAAAAATACTGCATTTATAAGTGGAGAAGTGTCTGTCACCCTGTCTGTCCTACCAACTCCCAACTTCCCATTTCTGCCTGAAAAACAGTGTCTGTCTCCTTCAAAAAACTTTTAACTCACTAAGTATTTGCCTCCTACAACTATTGTGTTGTTGAAGTTACTGCGGGGCGACTGTGGCTGTGGTGGTAGAGCGGGTTGGCCAATGTTCGGAGTGTCAGCAGTTCAATCCCCGCCCTTGCCACTTGTGTCATGGTCGTTGGCACTTTACCCACCTTGCCTCGTGTGATTGTGTATGACTGCTGTATGTTTGAGGTGGTGGTCAGAGGGACCGTAGGCGCTGAATGGCAGCCATGCTTCCGTCAGTCTGCCCCAGGGCAGCTGTGGCTACTATCATAGTTTACCACCACTGGTATGACTGTGTGTGAATGAATGGAACCTGGAGAACCTCAGGTGCTTTGGGTGTCTTGAAAAGCGCCATACAAATCCAATCCATTATTATTATTACCGTCTCGAAATAAATCACTGCAACGGTCAGCCCTCCCGACCTAGACTTCAGTGAATTTGAGTGAGTGAGCCAGACACGGTCATGTTTACTGATGGCAATTATGTAACAATGCAATTTAGAGCGAAAAACGTAACTTTGTCACTTTCCAGGACTCATGGTGGGTTATTATCTCAATCACAACACATTATAACTGCATCCATATGATTATAAACAGTCAGTGGGTACATGTTTAGATTTACAGGTAGACACCCGGGGAAAAACGCTGAAAAAAAAAAAGACACAGACGTCATTCACCATGCCTCTTTAGGATCAGCAGTGCTGGCTTGCTGTGTGAATTACACACTGGTGCATTTTTACGCTGGAGCTGCTTGGTTCTGTGTGAACAAACAGCGGCGGAGAATTGGCGAACTGCCGCAGTGGAGATAATGTAGCAACTCTGTGTGAAAAGGGCTACTGACACAAGTACTTAATACAAGCACTTTATTTTCATATGATGTTTATAGTGCGTTCAGGGAAAAAGTAAGAATACTTGTGCAATTTATGATGACATCTACATAAGTTCAATGCCGCAAAAGAACACATTTTATTAATTTTTTTTTTCATTTTCAGTGTGTCCAATGTTTCTGTGTGTCCAACACTGACCTTGGAGTGTACACAGGAACTGGTATTTCAGCTCTGTTTTACATTTTCAGTGAATTATGTGGAATATAGCATTATGCATTGTATCCTAATGTATCAAGATACATTTCGAGATTTCAATTTCAGTGTGTCCAATGTTTCAGTGTGTCCAAGAATGCACTTAGTTTGTAAACAGGACCTTGTATTTCAGCCCTGTTCTTACATTTTCAGCGAACGATGTGGAATATATCGATATGCATCGTATCACAAGGTATCAAGACATAACTCCATTGTGACCCATGTATCGTGATGCCTACCAGACCATGAAGTCCTTGCCAGTATCCAACCCTACTGTTTAAGTAGGATCCAGTTGGCATGAGAGGATGAACCGCATATAAAACTAGAGTTCAGTGCATTTCAGCCCAGGCTCATTATACTGTCGATCCATGTCTCAAACCTCCTTTACGTATTCACCAAGCCCTGGTTAGATCCACAGCCTAAAGAAAACAGCCCTCTGCATACAGGCAGGGCCAACTTTCACAATCACCACAAGAAAACAAATCTGAGAAATGCAAAAGCATTTTCCTTACAAAAGTAGCTGTCCAACGCTTTTTTAAATAATGTAATGAGGCCACAACAGTTATAAATAAATGTATATGAAATTCTGTGGAAACACTAGTCATGTCACAAGAAAGGGTCAACTTTAATGGGGGAAATGTTGAATCTCTGTAAATAAACTTATCAAGAACTATGGTCCAGACCTGCTCAATTTGGATAGTGTTTTGAGATAACTTTTGTTGTGAGTTGGCACTATACAAAACAAATTACTTCGTTTTCAGTAAATATATTATGGAGCCCTGTACTCACGGATCAATGGTGATCTTAATGGCAGTCATATTCTTGTCTCTCTGTTTGTTGTCCGCTGCATTGACTGGAAAAAAATAACATCAAAATAAAAGTTACACATACAGGTGCTAACATAATAAATTAACTTTATCAAAAACGAAGGACTAATTATTATTTTCATCATATATCGATCTTTCAATATTTGTTTTCAATAAGAGTTCTCATCAGAATTTAACAGATCCCAATGTGGCTCAAATGTCTCATCTTGTCAAACTAACAGTACAGAAAAGGGCAGCAAAGTCTCACATCTGAGGAACTGGAAGCAGAGAATGAACAACTTTTTAGTTTGATAAATGATTTAAAGGATAGTTGGCTTGAAAGCCGGTGCTAAATTATTTGCTTGCTATTTCAGTTCTACACTAAATTAAAAAAATATATAAAAGGTCCACTGCTACAGTGAGCAACAAATTCACAACCCTGCACATCCACACAGGTGTTTTCAATCGCTTTGGCTGATTAGAGCTCTGATGAGGTGCAAGTCATGTGGAGCTATGCTGGGAGTTACATGTTGTCACCAGACTCACCAGGCTAATAAGAATTATAACTGTATACGTTGTCCAGCCTGAGAATGATGCCGATGCCAATCAAGCACAGTGTGTTTACAACCACACAAAAAAAGATAAGAACCAATAAATTAAGTGTGTTGGATCATCTATGAATTGTACAAACTCCTGTATTTGTAATTACATTTTTCTTTACATGGAGAAAGATCACATTCAACTCTGTAACAAAATAACTTCAACTCAAGGTCCAACGGCATCTACAGTCTGATGAAGAACGTGAGATGAAGAAAAAGCTAGCTTGTGAACATTGAGTAAAGATTATTTAGGTCAAACTTATTGTTCCAAGCTGAAAAAGAGATTTCAAACGCAACAATTTTTTTACTCACATAAACATCAGACAGCTTGATACAGAAGAGCATTGTTTGTGTCTTATTTGTTCTTGATACAGAACGTTTTCTTTTCTTTCCATAAATCAGTCGATCAAAAGAAATACAATTTTGACTTTTGTTATGAAAGTCATCCATCATTTAGAGCAAAAATGTGAAACATTTTTTTTGTTGTAGCTCCTCCAGTAAAGGATTTGCTGTTTTGTTTTTAATCACTATAAATGTTATATCTTAGAGTGTTGGACAGCTAATCAAAAAAAAACATCAATTAAGACACGTGAATTGATAATATTCTCACCTGTCCACCAACTACAACAACAACAACATCATGCTTCTATCTGGATGAAATTATGCAATGAAATGTGAATTATGTAGTCTAGATTGTTTGACTGAATTGACCAAAAAAAAGAAACAAATTATGATGGGGAGGTGTAACTTGTATTATGTTCTGGCGAGAGTGACTGGACCTTGATTATCTGCACCTGGCCTGAGCCTCTTATCTTATTACATGGCCACAGTCAGCAGTAATATCCAGACATTGAAAGTGTGTCATTAGTCAAACTTCTTTCAAAACACTGAGGCTCAGAGGGCCAAATTTGCTGCAGAGATGAAGGCAATCATCACCGCTCCCATGTGGAGAGCACCGTGTTGAGCAGCATCATCAGTGCACTTTACTAGAGGCATCAAGCACAGCATCACCCCCACATTTCACTGAGTCATTTAAACTAGCATGTAATGGATACAATGTGCAACTGCTTCATTAACCTTTATTTTGCTGAAGAAAGCTGACTGAGCTTGCTTGATCTGACTGCTCTGACTGTGAGCTGCCACAAACACTGAAAGGATTTTAGTCAATTTTACATGTTTTACAAATGTCTCCATTCGGGCTGTAAACAACAGACCCAAAACCACAAATGAATTGCGTTGTGAAATGAAAACTTATCTCGTCCAAGGGCTAGTTCAATGCTGCTGAACAGTGCCAACAGCAGACTATGATTCGCCTTCGATATCACAGTTATAGAAGGACAATCTCAGATGACAAATGAACCTTTATATTAAATGTGAAGATTTAGAGTGTCAAAGGAAGATGAACAATGTGGATTAACTCACCAAGAATTTCATCAAAGATTTTGTACAGTCCAGGAACGTAGGTGATTTCTCTCTGATTCATTCCAATGTCTTCATCAAACACCCACATTTGCTGGAAAAAAGACATAAATAATTATAACAGAGTATGTCCATGAGCAGGTAGAAAAACATAGTTATGTGGTAGTTGATCAACAGTAATTGATCATTTCTTTGAATAATTCAGCTGAAAATGTTTAACACAATGATACAGTTGTGGTCAAAAGTTTACATACACCTGTAAAGAAAATGTATATAATGGCAGTGTTCAGTTCCAATGATTTCTAGAGCTCTCATTTTGATGGAATGGCTTCAAATCTGAATTTATTATGGGTTTACCGCACATTTTTTACCACTCCTCTTGACAGAATTGGCTGCGTTCAACTAAATTTGATGGCTTCCTGGCACAGACTTCTTTCTTATGGACAGTCCACATGTTCCTGATGAGATTCAAGTCAGGAAGTTGGGGAGACCATTCCAAAGCCTAATTTTTAGCCTGATTTAGCCATTTCTTTAACTCTTTTGATGTGTCTTTGGAATCATCGTCCTGTTGTAATGGCCAACTGCATCAAAGACCCAATCTTCTAGCTGAAGATATCCACTGGCAGCAAAACAGCCCAACAGCATAATACTACCACTATGCTCGACAGTAGATATGGTGTTCTTGGAGTTAAAGGCTTCACCTTCTCTCCTCCAGACATATTGCTGTTCCTTGTGGCTGAACAACTCAGTTTTTATATCATCTGACCACAGACTTTTCCTCCAGAAAGTTTTTTTCTTCGTCCATGTGATCAGCAGCAAACTTCAGTAGAGCTTTAAGGTGCCAAGTCTGGAGCAAGGGCTTCTTTCTTGCACAGCAGCCTCTCAGCTTATGTTAATGTTAGTTAGTTAGTTGCTTTTATTGTCTCCCTTAGAAGAAATTGTTTTTGGACACAAGAGAATGTCACATGTTCACAAATAAAACACTAAACCACCTGATTATTTTATTGCACTCCTATTATTCCATTGCACTTCCCTATACCATCGTTTTTATTGCACAGTCCTTTTATGACTCTCTCACTCACATACACGCACTCGCACACACGCGCACACACACACGCACACGCACACACACACACACAAGCCCCATTCACACTGCCGTTTGCATGTGGGGATCCTACGCCAATTCTCTGCATCCTCCTCTGTGTGAAAGTTTCAGATGCGGTGAGGGGTGAAATTTCGCTCCGGCGCTGATCCGCCTCTGGAGGTAGTATCAGGGCCGCATTATTGGTGAACTGAACCAGTGTGAACGGATAAACCGGCGGCGCAGAGCAGGGGCACGTTGGTCGGACGGTCGGTTAACTACATAGGTCCCTCACTCAACTTAATACAGAGAAATGTCCCACAAAGAACGTTACATAACCAGACAACTGTAACGTAGTAACTGTAACTGTCTTTGGCAACTTATATGAGGAAAACGAATACCACAGCTGTATGTGGAGAAGCGTCCATCCTCCTGTCTGTCCTCCCACCCGTCTTCTGTCAAATTTCTGCCCGAAAAACAGCATCTGTCACCGGCAAAAAACTTTGACTCACCAAGTGTTTGTGATGAAAATAAATCACTGCGACCGTCAGCCCTCCAGACCAAGACTTCAGTGAACTTTCCCCCTGAAAACAGCCTCCATCCCCGGGAGTGAGGGTGTTAGACAGCGTCCTGTTTACTGATGGAGATTATGTAATTTAGCGCGAAAGATGTAACTTTCCAGGATGTTTGGTGGGTCAGGATCTCAATCACTACACATTATAACATCATCCATATGATTATAAACTGTCCGCGGGTTTAGATTGACAAGGGGGGACACCGGTGAAACACCTTGAAAACACACCGACGTCATCATCATGATGTGTACCGTCGCGTCTCTAGGAGCCGCAGTGAAGTATGAAGGACAGTTTATATCTATTTAACTTGCAGTTTGGTATCCTATGCCTTTTTCCTGCAGGCAACAACTCATATTCGCTGGAAAGAACATGATTTGGATTTTGCGGCCTTGCCTCCTCACCATCTCCTCAAAGATTTCCTGGAGAGAGGATGGGGGTGGCATACCGATTATTTTTCCCACCCGTCCAATCAGATTCTGCAGTTGTGCTTTTTGTTTTACAGGCAGGTTACCAAACCAAGTTGTAATTCCGTATATTATAAGTGATTCAATCGATGCCCTATAGAACAACAACATAAGTCTACCGAGTCTACGTAAAAAGTGCAGACGCTGACTTATTTTTGGGCATACCTGCTCTACCTGATCTGTCCATCTGAGTTGACAATTGAAGTACAGTTTTAAGTACTTGAATGTGCACACTTGTTCAGTTTCCTCCTGGTTAATCAGCACAGGGCTGTGGTCACCTAGTGACCTTGGATCGATGATTAATTCTTTTGTCTTCTTGACATTTAATAATAGGTTGTCTTCCTCATACCACTTAAAAACATCAGCTAATTCTGATCTGTAGATTGCTGTGTCTGAATCCCGGGTCAGTAAACTTAGCAAGGCTGCATCATCACAATATTTTATGATGTAGTTGCATGAATGCTGGCTTCGACAGTTATTTGTATATAATGTAAATAAAAAAGCTGAGCTTACGCATCCCTGTGGGGCCCCTGTACTTATCTCCAGTGTATCAGAGAGGGTTGAATTAACCCTCACTCCTTGCTGTCTCTTGGTGAGGAATGCAAAGTACTATCTGATCGAGTAAGTATTCACATTACATTCTTTGAGCTTTCTTAACATGATCTGAGGGAGAATCATGTTTAACGCAGAAGTAAGATCCATAAACAGAAGCCTTGCGTATGCTGTGTTATTTTCCAAATGTTTTAAAACAAGATGGTTTGTCGTGTTAAGTGCATCATCCGTTCCTCTACCGCAGGAGTGTCAAACTCATTTTCACCCCGGGCCATATCAACATTATGGTTGCCCTCAAAGGGCCAGTTGTAACTGTAAGACTGTATGAATGTAACTACTCTGTAACATATTGTAACAAATAAGTGTCTCTGCATTTGATTATTATTTATTCAAGTGTACAAAAATGTAACAAGCATTTACATCAATGTAAAAATATATTTAAGCACATTGCTCTTATTATAACTAATCCCTTTAATTTATCAGGTTAAGAAACCCACATTACTCCATCAATCGAAGATCAAACTTTTCAAGTGAATAACAAAGATGAGACAAATATGATCAAACACAAGTTATTACATCAACTTTGTTCAAAACGTTTGTCACCGTTGAGTTGGGCAGAACTATGGCATACAAATAATTCTGAGCTGCTGAAACATGTGAGACATGTGTGGCATTTTAGAAAAAACAAATGGCTGCAGACAGCCTTGAAGAGGGTAATGAGAGATGGATTTGAGTACAGTAAACATTTTAACACATACACCTGTAAACACACTGAATATGTGGCATCAAAGCAGGAGGCAGTTCACGGTAAAAGTCCTAAATTGCAGCATCCTGGAACTTTGCTCTCAGGCCACTATCGCTCTGAAGTTCAATTAACTCCATCTGAAGGAGATGGGGCGCACCTTCGACGTTGGCGGTGAAAGGACTGGCAAAGATGGCAAAGCCCGAGTGCTGTGTTCTAAAGTCAGAGAAGCGGCGATAAAATTCATTCATTAACAGCTGAATTTGGTAGCCAACCAAGCGCATGAAAAAGCACCAGGAACTGAGGCTGAGATGCTTTGACAGACAGGAAAGTGGGCAAGATTGTCCTGGTCCACAGGTGCAGTTTTCACTGGAAAGCTGTGACCATGTCGGACATCTGTGTGATGACTTCACTAATCCAACCAAGCCGGTTTTTCCTCCACATGTTGCAGGTGCGCCATCGGTAGTGAGCCCCACCAACTTTTCCCAGGGTAATTTAGTTTTACTCACAGACCTCTCCACCGCATCAAAAATGTTCATGCCAGTCATCGTCCCAAGAGCTCCTCGCTGACAGTGAAGTCTGCCTTCACGCCTCTTATGAAAGCAGACAGATGTGCTGTATCCTTGTTGTCAGTGCTCTCATCAACAGCTAATGAAAAAGCAGGTAACTGTGTGAGTCTTTGGCCAGCAGTGTTGTCAGATTGTCTGCTAGTTCCTTAACTTGGTCTGCGATGGCGTTTCTTGACAAACTGATACTGGCTCCGTGTTTGGTGTCAAAATGCCGACGTAACTTGTCCTTCATCACCGACACTTCCTCGTAACACAGAAGACATACCGGATTTTCTCCTTGAAGCACAAACATATATTCACTTTCCCATCTTTCATTAAATTGCATTCCCTCTGCATTGATTTTTCTCTTCTTGGACATGTTGGGATTATTTGTATATCTTCTCCATCACTTGTTAGAAATCCGCTTTAGTTAAACGCTGATATGGAGACACTGCGATCACAGTCTTTTCGCGGGTCACACAATGCATGCCGGGTTATCGGGTCATCGACATGCATTGTGGGAGATGTAGTTTATGGCCACTATACACTGTAAAGCAGTGTAGACTTTTATTTTATGACAATTATATACCTTTTAAGCTCTCGTGGGCCACATAAAATGACGTGGTGGGCCGGATTCGGCGCGCAGGCCTTGAGTTTGACACATATGGTTTAGTGTGTGCGTCTTATTTGTCTGAACCTAACAGCTCTGCCCTCCTGCTGTCCGTCAGCACCATCAGAAAGTTAACACTATGAGCTGCCTCTACAGCTCCATACCATGGGTTGGACATAAACAAGGAATATTTACATGAACAATGACTACACCGTACCCCAATATTAAACTAGGATTTATAAAGGAAGAGCGCACTGTGAGAATGTGCCCACCTCACCCATACTTCAGACTAGCATACACACATTTTTCTAGAGAGAGCTGCGTGTGAAATGATGAAGCTGAAATTAAATATAAGGTGAGAATCAAAACCCTAGAGCAAGACATTACTTGTTTAGGTCGTTTGTTAGTTTCACTGACTGTGTTATTATTTTGCAGTATATACAGCGCTTAGTGAAATGTCATTTGGAGGAACATTAATAAACTGTATTTTAAGTTATTAGTGATAAATTTGATGATTATTGCTTATTTGCATTGAACCATTAATTGTTGTTGAAAGATCCTTTCATTTGATCCTGAATTTGAAGCACTTCGTAAACTCTGTTTCAATACAAGCTTTATAGTTTTAACATTGATGAGTCCCCTTACATTTTATAATAATGACTGAGGTATTACCACAAAAGTACATGTGCAATGCTACAAGACTAAAGCCATGTGTAACAGTCACACTTTTCTGTGGTCTGTACCGATTAAGCATGAAACAAGCAAAAATATGGATATTACATTTGGCCACATTATGATTTCAATAACATCCACAATTACATTGTATATCTGTCAATTTGGAATGAGACTCTGTAAGGGCTAACTGAGAGCATTGGAAACAGCTGAAGTGTTGACTAAAGACTATTGTTACTGACTATGTTACTAAAATATTATGGAGACCCCAGTAGGCAGCTCAAAAGAGTAACTTTTATAGACAAATGTGCAGAGGCACTATTGTAACATAAAGTCAACTTGTTAAATTACTGAATTACAGTGTGTGTCTGTATGGGACTCTTCAGCCTGTCTCTGAAGTAAATGGAAGGCAGTTTATTGTGGAGTCACCTGGGTGATGGGCTCCACAGAGCCAATGTATGTGTCTGGACGGAGAAGAATGTGCTCTAGTTGGGTCTTCTTCTGGTACACTCGTTCCACAGATAGCTTGGAGCCTGCCTTGTCTTTCTTGGCCCCTTCCATCTTGCCGGTATCACCTCTGCCATTCGCAGCCTCCTGTTTGGCAAAATGTATTTTGTTATGAATACACACATAACTGTTAAAACCCCTGGACCTGCACGAAGATGACTTGATGCTGTTGGAAAGTGTTTTTCCAAATATTCCCATATATTAATACATTTTGACTTTTTCAAAATATTATAAATACTCTTGACAACAATTTCCTAACAATATCGATACACAAGAACCAGCAGCACTTTCTCATTCTCTTCTTTCCAACAGCAAGTTCACAGAGGGAAGAAAAGAAACGTTTCAAAAAGAAGTGGGATATTTCTTGTTTGCTCTTATATGCTGCTGATCTCGGCTACAAGCTGAAGGAAAAAAAAACATGTATCTTGTTGTTATTCTTACTTGATAAAAATCTAAAAATGTATGCCCTAAATGTTGTGACAATTTCCCTCTGTTGCTCTATTCCAGACTACAGTGATATTTGGGAGAATAAAATATCAACCTTTACAAAGATTTTTGTACTATTCAAAGGCAATTAACAAGAATCAATAAAAAAAATATTTACCTGTACTAAATGTAATATTTCTTATGCAAGACAAAAAAGATATATTGTCTACACAAATGTGGATCAAATGGAACATTTTGAAATAACCAGGTCACTACATTTTGCACAATTTCTAATTGTTAACTGTGTATTACACAAAATATGGTAGTCGATTTATATGCCCTCTACCTATACTGGAACATACAGAATATAACCAGTGGTAAAAGCCTCTAAACATCGGTCATGTTGTTTTAACACATGTTCAGTAGACCAACACCATATGTCTGTATGAAAGCGGTATTACTGCCACCTTGCATTACTGCATTTTAAGAAGATACTACTGAATATGACAAGCAGTGATCTAATTATTACAGTAGCATTGTTTGAAACAGGCATGGGAAGATATGAAATTGTAATTTCATGATTATACTGGCCAAAATAATTGCGATTCACGTTATTATCAAATGAAACTTTAACTCATTGAAGGTATGGTGAAGTGATTCGCCGTGCATTACGCTAAGAAGCAAATATTTGAACTGCATCTTGGCTATGACACATGATTTACTGTGAGCATACTTTGAGAATAATAATCAAATCTTAAATTAGCTGATAATCAATTGTACGTCAGACAAAACGCATTACTAGTTACTCGTGTATTAGTTGTCAACTCCTACGCCAATGGAAATTCTCCCAAACAAGTTCAGTTCAACATTTCACGACGGTAGTAAATTCTCTTTCACGTGATTTACAAACCGATGCAGCACGTTGGAACAGTTCACCCCCACTGTCCCTCAACGTCAACAATGGATCTAGTGGCTAACGGACAATATTCTTACTTTAACAATGTTAGGCCGTAAGGTTATTTTGTATAATGAGTTATTACGAATGAACAAAGCAATGTTCATGTGGTAGTCAAGTTTGCCTGGATTCGCTTGTGTCTTAATTTTAAGGATGTAGCTAAACTCTGGATTATTTAGTTTGTTGTAGTCCAGACGTACCGTCCCCATCCCAAAACAAGATGAAATGGCAGTCTCTGTACATCAGTTGTTATATTGGTAGAAACCGGTAGTGCATTAAGTTTACAGCCTTTGAAACTCGTTCTGAATTTAAATCGAATAGGCTTATTACGCACAAGCTGGTAGTTGAATAGACACTAACGTTGAGGATTTGCTTAGACATTTAAATGCTAGCTATAGCTTTTAGCGACTCGGCTCACGTTGCTAAGGTAAACATGGCATTTTCGATGCGTACAAAGGCCCTATTTAGATAATAAACCATACGTTTGTTGTTGTATGGCAAATTAACTTACCATCCAAGCCAGCCCCCCGCTTCCTGCTGCGCCGTTGGACATCTTCCTTTGTGATCCTAATATGTCTTTAAATGTCTTCAAATGTCTTCAATTCCGGCGAAATCAAAAGTCCGTCCGCATAACAATTGTTTCAGTTGCTGAAAGGTACCCACACTTGTTTATCTCCCATGGTCTTTCTCCTTTTGCTCTAAAGATTATCCTTTGAATGTATCACAACAAGCAGAGGAAGGGGAGTGGATCGCGGCTATTGTTAAAATCGACAAGCGGTGGCACAGTAGGCCTAAACTCCTAACAAAGATGCTAACCGGGCTACTTACTGCAAAATAGATACTGTACAAAACGCATGCACTAAAATGGGTTTACAATTTCATGTGAAACTTGACAGAATAAAATAAGAGTTTGAAAGAAATACTCTGAAAACGATATACTTAAATACTTTTCATTTTAGAAATAACAAACGAATTCTAGCTAACAGCAGTAGCACCCGCTGTCCGGCTCCTCCATCTGCAAGACAGACGGCGAATCGTCTCGCAGATGAACCGGCCAATGGGATGGCTGCTTTTTTTTTAAAGGCACCGGTAAACCTTACCAATAGGAAATGTCAACATTAAGTGGCCAGTGTTGGTTTTTCAACGAAAGATGGCGGCAAAAGTCCACTCAGCGTCTTTACTGACAGACCTGGCGGTGTGTAACTGAATGTATACCTTGCCATAGCTTTGTATTAGACGACTAAATATCTGCGAAATATCTTTATTAAACCAACATGTATTTCCTAATATTCTGCGCGTCCCATTACGCATACATTTATAATTATACACATGACAAGGATATAACTTGGCATGACAATGTTTTAAAATACCACAGCCCAGTATCAAATGAGAAACTCACCAGTATTTACAGTTTATTACTGGCAGGAGAACTTTAGCAACCCGAGTAGATAAGGGCATTAACCAGTTGGCTGTGTGGAATATCTCCATGCATCACAAATAACATTCACGGTGGAGGCAACTGTTACAAAACTATGGCTATATGTTTCAAACTCATTACAGGTATATTGTAGACGGCACATCCCAAAGGTTATTTGGCCTTTAGTCAATTAGAAAAAAAATAAATTAAATGTATGACAAAATCTGTATTCTGTGCTAGGTAGAAAAAGAAACTAATTCATTCATCTATCAGGTCATACAAACTGTATTTAATCATCTTGGAGGACTGACACAAATTTAAATATTGCACAATATCAACCGCTTCGACTGCTTCGACAGTTGCATGATATCATGATGCAAACCTATCTATGAACTTGTCAAAGCAGTTGAAAATGAAAAAGAGGGGTCTACTTTAGTCGAGTAAAACAACTATTAAACATCTTCTAAGTGGATAAGGATTTCAAACGAAGGCTCCTCTGTCTGCTTCAAGCTTTGTCTGAAGAGCTGAGCATGCTGCCATGATGTCTCTCCTTCTCCACCACTGAGTCCTGCTATAAGAGTGATCTCTGAGCCAGACAGACTCTGGAACGACTGCATTTTCCCATCTAATGGTTCAAACACAGGAGAGGAAATGATTAGGAGGGATAATGTTACACAGTCATATTTAAGAGTATTTGTTGCATATCCATACCTCCAGAGAACTCTGTAGTTATCTGGCCTGTCTGCAAGTGCCAACAGACTTTCCCAGAGTGGAAGGTCTGGCTACTGGCCATGACTGAGACAGACTTTATCTTTAGGTCAGCTGGAGCCAAGTCAAACTTCCAGCTGATTCTTCCCATAGATGAGCCTTCTGTTCGAGCTATGTACACCTGAAAAAAGAAAAGACAGTCTAATCATCACACCTATAGTTGCACATTGCTACAGTATTTAGAAGGATGTTTTTTTTCTCATTTCTTACCTTCCCATGTAAATTTACATCACTGCAGGTTGTGTTAAGAAATATTTCTAATACATTGCTAATCATAGTCATGTTTACAAAATAGTTAGCAGCAGCTTGCTTTAGTAGGTGCTTGTTTTTGTACTGGTGGTAAAAAAAAGTGTGAGTGTGCTTTCTCTTAACATAGACACTAAACCATGTCTAAATGTCTAACTTCTTTCTAAATGGAAATGTGGACAATTTACATTCACAATTCAATTAATTTCAATTTTTAAAAAAAATAATTGAATTGAGAATGCAAATCGTCCACATTTCCATTTCTATTCTAACAAACAAAATGAGGAATTTGTATTCAAAAAGTTGTTACATTTGACTTCCGGTGGGACGGTAGAGCAGCATGGACGTGTAAGACAGGAGCTCCCGCATGCCAACATAATAAACTCCGCTAAAACTCGAGATACACGACAACAAACTTTGAAATTGAGAATATGAGCGGAGTACCAACAAGAACAAAGAATAAAAAGAACCCGGACACCCAAGGTAAAGAAAAAATTCGATCGCTTAACGAGAGCGAGCTAATACCTGAAGCTAGCATGGCCTCGTTTTCAAAGACGAAATTACAGTTCAAATGAGAAACGAACTGACAGAACTTAAGGGTGACATTGATAAAAAGTTTGCAAAAATAACCACGGATATCGGTGAACATGACGAGAAGATATGCGCTGCTCTGACACGCACAGAAGAACTCGAGTCGTGGAGTTACGAAGCAAACGGTGCACTGCAGGACATAATGCAAGAGCAGAAAATGATAATGGACAAGCTAGACAACTTAGAATCGAGGTCCCGTCGGAATAATTTACGGGTGTATGGCATACAAGAGGAGGCTGAGTCCAAAAGTGACTCCGTCGCACAGTTCATGGATAAATGGCTCCGTGAAGAATTTTCCGTAAACTTGGACATCCAGATTCAGCGCGCTCACCGAGCCTTGGCTCCAAAGCCAAAACTGGGCCAACCTCCCAGATCGATCATCATCAACTTCCATCAGTTTACTGTTAAGGAGATGATATTGAAAAAAGCATGGGAGAAGAAAACAACCACCCTCGGAGGTAACAGGATTTATTTTGATCACGATTACTCAGAGAGGACACTGCAACAACGCAAAGCGTATTCTAACGTCAAAAAGGTCCTGAAGAGAGAAGGCATCCGATTTCAGACACCTCTCAACAAGATGCGCATCCACTGGTCCAGCGGGGTGAAAACCTATGGCAGTGCAGAGGAGGCAACCAGAGACCTGCGGGAGATAGGATACGATGTTGATAGCATGGGGACCAACTCCGGAGGAACCACAATCGTTGAGAGGCTCCAATCGACCGGAACCGCGACATGGAGACACACCGGGAGTGGACTCTACGGGGAGGCCAGCCGATGCACGCGTGAAAGACTGCATGAGTTTCATCTGAGGGGAAACAACACCAGCTGAGTATCTATCTCACTGATAACCTGAGTTAGAATGAACATGAAACTGTTATAACTTGCTAAGGGTAGGTGAAGTTAAAGTATAGTAGTATATAGTTTGCTTTGATGGGTTATAGATAAATGGACTGTTGGCGTCGGGACTGATACGCAGCTGCAGGGACTGGTATGAGTATATTAATCCTATATGGATTGAATCTCTTTACTGGATGGGGGCCCTTTCTTTGTGTCAGGCTTTCCCCCTAAAAACAAAAAGAGAGTCAACAGAAGTGGAGGGTTGTTGACATCTCTTTGTGGAGGTCACTTTTTTTGTATATAGTTCAAATAAGCACTAAACAGTTCTTGAAAGTGTTACTTGTTCCTTTACGTTCAACTGAAAGCCTGTGGATGAATATTTCCAAAGTTAAAACAACTAAGATGGTTTATGGATACTAAACAGGAAGAAATTAAAGTGCTTTCTTTGAATGTCAACGGCTTAGGAAACCCAGTCAAAAGAGCTAAAATAATGACCAAGCTTAAAAAAGAAAAGGCACAGATACATTTCCTACAAGAAACTCACTTA
>OMLP01022641.1:0-16689 GCA_900302685.1 Spondyliosoma cantharus | reverse complement strand
TGAAGCTTTCTTTCTCCTCCCACTCCGCACACACGCACGCACGCACACAGACACACACACACACACACACACACACACACACACACACACACACACACACACACACAACACACCCAACTCCAGGGTGCACCCATCCTCCATGGAGCAGATTCACACCAATTAGTACTATTAGTACTACTGTTAGTACAGAGCATTCTGGTACGCATTAGTGACATAATGTTGTTTCTGGGGAAGAAGAAGAAAAAAAAAATATTTTTATCATGTAAAGGAATCATATTTAAAGAAAGATATTTTTACTTCACATGAAAGAAGAGTAACAATAATACTGGTTAGGGCAAATATATAGTCTACACACACAAGATGGGAGGAAGGCTGCTGATGATGCTTATCATTCTACACCCCCGATTACTGATAGACTGCTAGAATCCAGTGCTGAGCAATCGTGTGTAAATGGTTTTAAAAAGGAAAAAGATGTATTTAAAAAAAATAATGAACACTTAACTAATTTTGAACTTGTTGTGAAAACAAAATGGAGTGCACACAGTTTACCCTTTGAAGTTGCTGCACAAGTTTAAAGAAAATAAAAAAAAGTATTCACAACTTTGACCTCATCTGTCTCTTTATTAAATGTTAGCGCATGATTAAATTATGGCAAGAACAAAGTGAAAATGACAACTTTTTAAAGCTATTAGAAGTTGCTGATTATTGACTATAAAGCCAACCATAATGCCCACATGGGTCATTTGAATAATGGGATGGGATGGTGGACCTCAGGGGTATGTCAAATTAAAAAGTTAGAGGAATGTCTTAGCATCTTCATTCAAGTTTAACTTCTGTGTAATATATAGTGTATACGAAGACAAAGACTGATCAATGTAATTTCCTGTATTAGACTGCTGAATGGAGGGAAAATGTACTTTACTTACCCCCTAACCCACAACCTTGCATAGGAAAAATAAGACCCTGCAGGATAACAGAAAGATCATGACTCTGGTGAGTGTGACTTTGGTCTAAGGCTTAGCTGAATACAAACACCCTCGGTGCCTGCTGTGGCTCATTATCTTACAGCTAATGTACAGTTACAAATGTGGTTGTTAGGGGTGCAAAAGCACTCGGTCAAACTCACACAAGTGACTTGAATAAACAAAAAATGATCCAGCGATCAAACTCAGGTGAATAACTGGAGGCCAAATTTGCTTTCCCAGCTAGCTAGATGTGTTATAGTAACCATGCTTCATTTAGCTTGCCTCAGCACCACCAACACTCCACATCTTTGACTGTCTTTGATTAGGCCTGGAATCAGGTACTGCAGAGATAGTGTCAGCCAGAGCAACTGCCTTTGAGCTTCAAACTGGCTCTATGAGTGAAGTCACAGCGGGTCTGTCCACTATCTATTACAGTCAATGATGACATCACATAATGCTGGCGTAGCTTTAACCATGTTCAAACAAAGCAACATTTTGATCAGCCAGAATTGACTGAAAACACCTGTGTGGGTGTGCAGGCACAAATCTGCTAAAAGATAAGCCACTATAATATATATTCATGTTTCTACCATTCAAACAATTCTTGACATACCAATTAAAGTGTCAGTGATAAAATGGCCCACTGTGACAAGCCATCCTCAGACCCCCTCTGCTTCTTATTGTTTTTACTGACAATATATTAATTATTGGACCAAGTTGGGCAACACATGGGCCCAAATGCAAATGTTGTTAGTTGTATTGTTCCGGCCCATTCTTCTTTGTATTTCATTCTTTTTTTAGCTGATGGAGCAAATAAATTCTATATCAATAAAGAAAACAAATCTCTTAATAATTTAAGAGGAGAAATGACATACAAAAAGAGCCATGTTATCAATGGTCAAGTGCTTATGCATGCCTTTACCATTCCAAAAGAACTTTGACAGGCCAATGAAATCTTTCATCTTTCAAAGTGTAACAAAATGGAGGCCATATGATCATTTCCAGGAACTAGACACCCCTTGTTCTTTTCACTGACTTTGTGTGGGCTAATGAAGGGGTCGACATGGACATTGGGTCCAAAGAGGGATATCTCTCAGTTGTGTACAAATTTAAATAATAAGCTTGTAGCCCAATTCATTATCATTAATGACTGAATATCTAAAGGGCCAATGTGGGAGTAGGGATGATTGCTCATATCGTTCCCACTTGCGTCCTCCACACTGTTATGGGCAGTTTTGCACATTCTTATTTATGTTTTATTTCATAATGCGGGGGGGGGGGGGAAATGATTGGTCAGTAATGGTTCAACTAAGTCCACTGCAGCTTTAAACTGTAAAATGTATTAATTCTGAATTAAAATGTCTGAAAACGATTCAACTTTTGTCATATAGTTTATTGAGATGTGTACTTGCATTATCCCAAATGTTTCCAACAATATTCCAACCAGAGCAATCCACAACTTTACTCAAGCTAACAGTATGTTTTGCAAGATAAGTTGCCGCTACTTCATGGATGGTGAAGTTGGCGAAACAAGACTCAATGTAAAGGGAATCAAACTTTAAAACATTACTTCATATGTGAACATCTGTGCCTAAGATATACATCAACAGTGAAGTGAATTTGAGGACAGGAACATTTGTGTTTGTTTGCGTTACTCATGCGGTGTTTATGTGCCCCAAACAGCCAGTTTATTTTACTGTACTCTAGTTTGTGAGTGCCCGTGTGGTAAAATTCAGGACAACTCTCTGTGAATTCAGTCACCTGCTCACAAGACTCTGCTTCACTCTCTTCTTTTCCCCTCTCCTCTCTGTAATTCATGAAATAAATTAATTTCCACTCTAGCTCCAGTTTGCAGGTAACATTAGAGAACATAAACACCTGAAAACCAATGTTTCAGTTGCCTGGAGCCATTCTGTTGTTTGGTTGTGTGTATTTTGTCATCCATCACAGCTCATGTGACATCACAATGTGTTACACTGTATCCATTGCACAGATAATTTTAGATTTATTGATTGATAAATGTAATAAAAATCTACTTTACATCCAAATGTATTCCATCATCCTCTAATCTTGTTACAGCATATTGTGAGCTCTGTGAACTTGTTTGCAGGTTCGGAATTCTCTTATGAAACCACCAGATTCAGCAGAGGCACAACCACTTGACAAGGTCACTGTGTAACCAATCCTGACCTCTGTCAGGGACTGCAGTCAAAGCTAGCCACAATGACTCAGCAAAATGGCAGCCAATCAGATTAAAGCATCCTCCTTGCCCTGACCCCCAAGGAGGCACAGATCTGAGTAGAGGAAGCTGCGTGGGATGCAGTCAAGATTGCATTAAACACATTTGTATTTATGTTTTCAGTGCCTGTCTGAAGAGGACTGTGCCCTCATTTGCTAACCTCAGGTGTGTCTGGCAGCAGAGGGACCCTTGCATTTGAGCAACATCAGTGCCGTTTACAGCATAAGGGGCTTACTGACCTCTATGGATGAAGTTGGGCTTTTGGTGAAAAGCTGTTCCTTCTGTCAAGAAGAGATATGTTCACATCCATACCCTGCAGCAAAGGTGGGCATTAGAGGGTCGGGCCTGCCTACCGAGTCACCTGTGCCTGCTCCCTGCCCTTGACTTGTCCAGACTAGACTGAACCCAGAAGTCAGACTAATGTAATAAGTTTCTCTAAAAAACACTGCTTGGCCTTTGGAGTTCCAGAATGCTTTCAGGTGTATGGGTGAGGATGGATGTCGGCTATTTTGTCTGTATTTGAGTATACCATGAGGAAAGATGCAGAGTTGGCAAAACTAGCACAGACTATCCCACACAATGCTAGATACACTAGCTATGATATTCAAAATAGCGTACTGGAGATTATGAGCACTTTAGTAATAGAGCACATTGTGAGAGGGGTCAGCAAGTCATTTTACATGTTAAAAGCAGATGGGACCCAAGACCCAATGGGAAGAGAGAATATCTCCATTGTTGTGAGCTATGTGGATGAGCTTTGTGAGCCAACCAAGCACCTTCTAACAATTGCCACCACTATCAGGCAAACACAGAGGAGTGCAGAAACTGTTAGGACAAAAACTGGACTTAGAGATACGATACATCCACTGTTTTAACCACCAGCTGCATTTGGTGGTCACTCATGCTCTGGCAGCTGAACAGGCCAAGGTAGACTTTTTTGCTTTGTGTAACATGATCTACAAGTTCTGCAGAAAGCCCACTGTTGCTATTCATTACAAAGGAGAGACACCCAAGCACCTTCTGGAGCGTTGGACAGGATATTTGCTACTTCTTAGCTATTCTGCGATCATTTGATGATATAAATGTCACAGGTGTCTTTGCTCTCTGGTATAACAAGTAGGCAGAGTCAGAAGCTCAATGAAACAGTTTATTAACGCAGGCAGATTTGGTAAACAAACAAACAAACAGTCAACAGAAAAGATGGGGGTGACGAAGCGGCACAGTCCTTTAAAAGATTCTTTACCAGAGGTCCAAAAGCTGTCCAACCAGTCTTTAATTCTCCTTGACTGCAGGTAAGGGGGTGTCTGTGTCTGTTGGATTCCCCCAGCCCCCGTCCTACTCGGGTTCCTCCTTTTTAATCTATCTGGGAAGGTGATTAATACTTGCAGGTGTGCCAGGTTGCTGCAGGGGGAGGTCCTTCAGCCACACAGGAGAGAGAGACACTTCAAAACAGTGATTTACACACACAATTAAGAATAAATGAATACAGTGCAAAACACAAATAAAGGTTTCTCCTGGTGACTTTGTGACATAAACACACTGCTCTGAGAGGTCTACAGCAACCAGGCATTTGGAGCAGATCTGCTTATAAAGTGACAGGATTGCTCTGAAAAATATCAGGGCCCTGCTTCAAGTTCATTGAAGAGATGGTGCCCATGATCCTGTCCTATCTTAGCCCCCCAAACACGATGCTGCAGTCCAAAGACATGGATCTGTTGACAGGTGAGGGAAGATCACATTATATGTGCAAATACAATAATTACGCTAAAATGACACATACTGTAATGTGTCTAAATTTACCGGATGTTATATTGTTGTTTCGGTGTCTGACTTCCTGTATGCTCTGTGCTGAATCCGGTTTTATTACTGTACTATGCTCTGACATCTGGAAGAAATAGAAGTCTTGCATATCAGCTGCAGAAGGACTGCCAGAGCTGCAATGGAGTAGATACACAACGCAGCAGAGCCAGCGAAAGTACCCACATGGACTAGAGTGAAATCTATGCGCTCCACTGCCATAGTGGATCAGAGACGGGCCAAACACGGATCTGGCGGAATTTAGGGGTAATTGTCAGCAGTGGGAGGTGCTCAACTCCCTGGATCCCGAGCAACCCCCATTCTTGGATGTTAAAAAGGTGAAACCGTCACAAAATCTCACTAGCACACCCATTTGGGATTCTGAATATGTGGTAGCCCGCCAGTTCCTAAGCATTCAAATAAAAGAATCATCTCCAACAGACGAAGGGAAATGGACAAATAAACAGGTGAGCAAACAGTTCCAGAGGCCTCCTGAAGCCATGCCAATTGAGTGACAGCATTTAAGCATGCACTGACTTTTGGAGCCAGCATGGCACTCTTTGGGAATTCACGAAGACTTTAGAGACCCGAGTGCCTTATCCAACCACACAAGTAAATGTGAGTTTGATACATTTCATACTTTAGACACTGCATAGCCTAGGGTAAAAGGGTACAATACACCAATGCACACTTAACTACATTTACAATCAGGAGTAAACACACAAGAAAATGTTACAAAGACTTTGATTATGTATGTATTTTTCACAAGGTGAATGAAGATAAAATGCTGCAATTATTATAATAACACAGCAGCCAACTGTATGTTCTCATCTGTTCCATTATGTATTTTTCCTTAATGAAAGGGTGTTGCAAAATGACATTTGTCTAAACAAGTCTTTACTTTTTGTGTTTATGAAATAAGAGAACTAGAAAATTCCAAGACAGAATGACTGACGACTTACTGAAGACTAGCCAATGTTCCTGTATAGCTCACAGCGGTGAGTTATGAAACCACCACCTGTGATAGAATGTAGAGCACTATGGAAAACTGTGTCAAGGAATTTCAGTGTGGAATGTGCTGTGTGTAAACACAGAATGTCACCATAATCTAAAACTGACAATATATTTGATTGAACAAGTGTAATTCTGTACATGACCCAAACCTACATAGTGCACCCGTTTTATTTCTTGCTTTTTTGTGAGTTCTAAAACTGCGACTTGCTCAATTTGTGTTTCTTTCAGTGACTGAATGCTATAGGCATCACAGTCACACTTACTCGACCTTTGATATTATAATTTTGGCCTTGGAATCACTGAGAAGCAATCTTGTGTTTCTGAAGGATTTCTGACCCTGTTAAAATGCTGAACTGAAAAATTGCCACAGCTTGGCACAGAACAGTAAAGAATAGTATCATCTACATAAAAAAAAATGCTTTGCTGTTCTCCACCATGGCACATATATACTCATTATATAGAGATAAAACAACAAAGGGCCTAAATTGAACCCTGCAGTACTACATTTTTTAAGAGATAGTGCTGAAACCATTTAAAGAGGTGCACCATCAAAACCCAGCAGGGTCAGTTTACATTTACATTTAGAGCATTTAACAGACGCTTTTGTCCAAAGCGACTTACAATAAGTACATTTGTCACAAGACACCAAACAAACCACGACATATCACCATCGATGGAGTAAAAAAAAATATAGAAACAATTGTCAATGGGAGAATAGGGGAAGATTGTAGCGTTCTTGAGTTACGTTGCGTCCTTTGTTAAGAAAGACCGGATCCTGTGGATGCTGTAGAGGGCAAATCTGCAGGATTGGGCCACAGCAGTGATGTTGGGGGCACAGGACAGTCCGTTGTCGAGGATTGCGCCCAGGTACCTCACCATCAATGAAGGCAATACCGTGACATCCTCGACAGTGACTGACAGGTCCATGCGAGGGCAGTCTTTCCCCGAGATGAAGAGGAGTTCAGTTGAGGTGATGCGCACCTGTCCAAGTGGAGATGTCTTCCAAACATTCCGAGATACGCGTCTCAATGGGGGTGTTGGAGGAGGATGGTGGAAAGAGAGGAACAGTTGGCTGTCGTCAGCATAACAGTATTAGGAGAATTCATGTGATGTGATTGCAGAGCCTAGTGATCTAGTGTATAGTGAAAACAGAAGCGGTCCTAATACTGAGCCTTGAGGGACACCAGTTTCCAGAAAGCAGGGTTTGGGCAAGGAGCCGTTCCATGTGACCTGAGAGGTGCGATTTCTCAGGTATGATGTGAACAAGGTTAGAGCAGAGTCAGCAATGGCAAGTTCAGCCAGATTGGAGAGGATGATTTGGTGGTTGACTGTGTCAAACGCGAAGGATAAGTCGAGGAAAATGAGGACTGACGAGTTGGACTAGGCTCTGGCGGAACCGAGCGACTCAGTCACCGTGAGGAGGGCCATCTCAGTGGATCCAGAAGTAGATCTGTGATTGACTGTCAAATGCCTTCGACAAATCAATAAACAAGGCTGCACAGTGTTTCTTACCATCAAGACCAGAATGTATGTCATTTAAAACCACAGTTACCTCTGTATTTCAAATTAATTATGGCTCACTACAATAATGCTGGCAGCAACAGTAACATGACATGAAATGATTCATTTATGTTCGAATGTAAAATGGTGGTAAAGCAATTTGTACAACAGAGTTCATTCAGGATAGTCCCTTATTGTAAATTGCACAATTCTCATGTCTCAAGTCCAATGACGTAACGCTGGTAAATTTTGCCAGGCTTTGACCTCTACCACACTCCCCACTGACTACACTGGCTATTTTAAAGTCTTTTAATTCCACCTGTGTAAATATTTTAGATAATATTGCTCCTGATCCCTACTATACAAAATGTTGCACCCTACTTGCTTTTAGGTCAGTCCCTTTTAATCATCTTACTAATGTAATTACTACAATAAAGGCATCTTCCTGTTCACTGGACATCACGCCAACTAATCTTTCCCGAAAGGAGTATTCCATTCAATCTCCCCATTTGTGCTAGCCAGTATAAAATTTCCACTCAAGGGCCTGACTATTCAAAAACTGCCACAGTTCAACCGCTTCTTAAATTATGTAGAAATTGGCATTTTGTGCAATTTTGCACACCAACAGTTTCTGAGTCGAACGCGACTGTCAAATCCCAAGTCTGTAACAATTTCACAGACATAAAGTAGGTGCTAACTACAAACAAAACTCATTACATCAAAAAATTATATGTCTTGAAAACTTGCAACTTGAAGTAAACAACAATTTAACATGACGTAATGAACTGAAGTTACACAGTGCAGACATAATTGATATGGTCCACAAAGTGAATGTGAGAGACATGATTCACCCTGTAACAAGACACTGTACCATAAAAATGATTTAAAGCTGTTATTTTAAGGTAAAAAAAAAGTGGCACAATGTCATTCAATTAATCTTTTTTAAATAACTTCCATCCAATATCTAAACTTCCCTTTTTGCTGAGGTCCTGGAAAAATATGCCTCAAACCCCTTTTTTACACTACTATGCTACTACAAGGTCAAATCCTTCACAGATACAGCAGTGTACATTTCTATGCAGCTGACTCCCAGATCTATGTCTCATTTGATTCCAACAACACAAAAGGCAAACATTCAATCCTGTATAACAGGTGTAAGAAACTGGTTTTCTCAAAACTTTCTTCAGACACCATTATCATAGCTCTAGACCCCTCCAGCAAACACTTCTCTTCTCCCTTTGGTTCTCTTTTGAATTGCATTAAATCCCATGGTAGAAATCTCAGTGTTATCTTTGACAATAAACAAATACTTTGATCAACACAGTCAACTCAATCATTCAATCACACTTTTTCAGTGAACACGTTATCGTCATAGTATAACACCAACTCCATAAAAAATAACTATAAAACCATAACTATAACCATAACTATGAAACCAATTTCTCCTGTTTTCTTGTCATTATAATGCACTTTCTTAAAAAGAAGCTTTATAAATAAAAAAGTTAATAATAATAGTAATAATAATAATAATAATATTGACAGTTAAGTAACGGCTCATGATGTGTTTGTTTTCTGGTAGTTTCATATAGCTCTTAAATAAATGTTCTGCCCCGAAACAAGGGCAGACGTGCCTGAGTCACATAACGTACATAAAGTTTAAGAAGCAGACTTGCAGCTTTGAAAAATATTAAAAATTATTTCAGTTAATTTCAATGATTAAAACATAGTCTTCAGATTTATTTTAATAGGAAGTTCAAGTGATATATGTGTGGTCCCTTCAAGAAGCAAATGCTTCTCATAGTGTATACCTCCTATAAAAGACTGTAGCCTGGACACGAGGTAATGAACATCCAACCAACCACATTTTGGTTCAAAGTAACATGTTTACTCTGGCAGTCATCCATAATTCATAGAAAAACAATTACATGCATTTTAATGCCTTTTCTAAACTTTTGAATGAGTCTTTGCTAAAAGAGCACACTCTTAAGTTGCTCTTTACGGATTGTCAGGTCTCAACCAAATTCAAGTTTTGTTATTGTCAACAATTCCATGAACAGACCAATCACTAGAATAGATGTTGGCAATGAATATTTCCGCAAACCATGCAAAAGTTGAAACTTTATATTTCTTTATGTTGCAACTTTCTTTACGTTCAATTTTTTATTCATTGTTGTGACAACGCTGTGCTTATAATTTGGTTGGGTTTAGGCACAAAGCTGTTGGTTACATTAGGAAAAGATCATGCTTTGGCTTAACAAGCCTGGTTAGCCTCAACTCTAACAGAATAGCTAGCAACAACTATAACATTACCTACATCTAGAGAAACATTTTTAATGCTGGCTTCCCAGTCAGAGCTGCCAAATTAATAGTACATTTACAAATAGTACATTTAGTAACCCCCACAGAATGTAAAATGTCCCATTCGACTCGACACATTTATATGGAGCTTCTTGTGGTGTTGTATAGCTATTATTACTATTTTTAAAATGTTCAAGCATTGTTTGCCAATAATGGACAAGCTCGGACCTCTGGAGTGAGTAAAACTGTCGTATTTGCCCAAGTCTGGACAGTTGCACATGTTCCCATCCTGTGTGCCCAATTCTTGTGTATATTTGGTGTCAATGTGAATTAGTGATACAGCATTCTCAGGATTGGCGGGAGGCCGGGTGTAGGACTGGCAGTCAAATTGACCATATTTGATGGTCACAACTTTCACAACTGAAGCAACCCTCTGAGCGTCTCTTGTTCCTTGTCCTCTGCCACATTGTCCTCTTCACCCTCTGCGATGGTTATACTGCAATTTCTGCTCATAGGTTTGCAACTGAGCCATTTAAATCATTTTTTTTTTCTCATCAATTTGCTCCTCACTTCATATCACCACTTTCTCTGCATGTTGAGCATGTGCCGGCATGTCAGTCAGACGTCCCATATCAAGTGTAATACAGTGTTTCTGAACAAATTTTTTTGATGTCTGGACCTTTACTAAGAAGTTTTGTTTTTTTTCTTGTTGTTGTTCATAGGGGCTGTCAACAGCTGGTGGTGTCAAACTGCTGTGAATTCTGAAGGTTTTTTGACAGTCTCAGACGATAATTTGTAACACTCTCCGTAGGTTTTTGTACACAGTCTCTTACTATGTCCCAGTCCATTCATTTTGCATAGTAAACACTCAGTCTTTGGATCAAGTTCATAGTTACTGCTACTCTATATTCTGAGCCATCAACCCAGTCATATGGCATGTCTTCTTCAGGGTAGTACCCAATTTCAATTGAAACTCAGCAACCCCCAGCTTCTGAAGGGCATTCCTTCCATGACATCTCTCAAGTCAGCTGCTGTCCATGGTCAATACACATAGATTGTCCCTGCAGCTCTGGAATTTACTACTTTTGACCATAGGCATTGAAGGACAGACGTTTCCCCATTGTCTCTCATCGGTGCCCCTTGGAGACAAGTTGTTTGTTTCAGGCAGAATGGGTTCTGGAAATTTACTGCCAGTGGAGCTGGTGGGGGTTGATAGATCTTTACGTCCCCCACCACACAAACTTTCCGACATTGGTGGTGTAGTTGGAGTATTCACACCAGGCAGAGGCAGGGGTGGATACAGCTTGCCAGACACTGCGGGTTGGACTCCCACGAGTGGTTAATCAAGTTGTGCTGCATTGGAAGGCCCGGACAGTCCAGGTTCTGGTCGACTCTCCCCATTGCTATGCCTATTGCTGTATTTTTTTTTTTCTATTTCATTCTTTTTACATTCTTTTTTTTCAGCTTTTTCTAATTGAGTTTTCAGTTTCTCTATTTGATTTAGACTAAAACTACCCTTTGTTGGAAAAACAAGCTTCTCCCAAAATGCAAAATGTGCACATGTCCAGTCTCCATACTCATCACACATAATCATAATCATAATTGCCAAAAAGCAACCTAGGCTTTATTTGTGAATGTGCATGAGTCAAACCTTCGTGTAAAAGCATAATTACAACGAAAGAGTCACTTTTAAGATTTACCCTAGTTTTGTTTTTGAGCAAGCTAATTTTCAATGGCGTGCAGGGGCACTCGTACGCTAGCATCAAAATCGCTATTTTTAAAACATTAAGAAGGCTCGACACAACATGAAACTTTGCTCATAGTATCACCAGGGTATGACCTAACAGGAAGGAGAGTAATGGTGGACCTCCTACCTGTTTGATCGCACTCGGGGAGCGACACTTTTTGTCTGCCATGACGGTGGCGCGCTGGAGATGCTACTGCTAACGTGAGTTGTCCAAAAACCTTCTTTTTAGTAAACTCTGTGTACACAACAATGTTCTCAATGCTCGTGTTCATGTGTAGAGACCCTGGTGATACTACGAGCACATTTGTTGGGGATGATTTTCAGTTGATTGTAATGTAGGCAATGTGACTCATTGATGCTTTTTATGATACACATTCCATGTAAGATACATTCATTGTTTGAGTCTGCACGTGGGATTTGTTGGCAACAAGAAAATGTAAAGTACCTTTACATTACATTTAAAGTACCTAAAGACTTTTCCTTTAGAGTATGACTTGCTGTCTTAAACTTAAAATGCCAGCTGTGTGTGTTGGGTGTTTGGTGTAGAAGAGATCCGTGCGGAGTGTTTTCATTCCTGACTCGCTGCTGACCAATAAAAACATACTCACCACTGCCTGCTGTATGACATAGGTTGGCTCCTCTCTATTCACCCCCCCCACTTTCTGTCTCCAGAAGTAAACAGACCCTGACCAGCTCGTACACTATATAACATTTTTCATGAGGTGCACAAAACAGTCAAGTTTGGGTTGAAAAATGACAATAACGATGCCTGACAGCAGTCTCTACTACTGCCCAGTGCTCAGCTATAGCTATTTCCTCCCTGCCCAAAGGTGGCAACAACAGAAAACAGAAAAGGTTCCTAATGCTCAATCCATAAAAAGTAAATCAAATGTGCTCTTTGTCTTTGTCCACTCCACTTGACAACAGCTGAGTGATAGGAAAACATACAAACACACACACACACGTACACAAAATACTCCTCCTTATTTTGTAGATCGTTACAATGTAGCCTGTGGTGTTTGTCTCCTTTGTGTATGTGTGTGTAGGTGTGTAGGTGTCAGCCTCTCCATTATCACACACGTTTTCACACATAGGTGCACTCAGATGGGACACTAACCTTGGCATCTCAGCTGTGTTTGGGGGCAGATAACTAACTCACATGCCACATCCCATTAATTGGCTAATTATCATGGCTGGTGCAGAGCGGCTCTGATCTGGACATGGAGAAGCAGACACTGTGTCCTTTGCTGCAGTTTGCGTCTCAAGTGTCATATGCTGTTGATCAATCAACACCTTAAATGAAGCCTTTACAGAGCTGCAGCAGGGTGACATCTTCAAGACATAGGCTCTTGTCTGATGTCCTCTGTAGTCCACGTTTGCATGTGACGAGAAAACACGCTTCCGTCAGCTTCCGTCACGAGGCAAGGTGGGTGAAGTGTCTTGCCCAAGGACACAATGACCATGACAAGCGGCAAGGGCGGGGATCAATATATATGTATGTCACTTGCAAGTTACGACATTTACCTACGTTAACTTCAAAACAAATCACCCTTGACTCTTAAGCCCTTTCAGAAAAAGAGTTCACAGAAGAGTTTGCTTTGGGGGGGATAACGGCGCAATATTCCTGCCTTGAAAAAGCAGCGTGAAAAGGGCTTATACTTTTATACTAGAGGGGTGCTTCAAGAAGTAATGCTTTAGTGGTAACTAAAGTGTAGCACTTACAAGTGTAAGGACACTTACCAGAAAGTTGCTACATTGGCAGTGGGAATGGGCTAGCATCTTCCAGCGCCAGGCCAAGTGCTACAAGGAGTTGGTGTGATTGCTTGATTGTCTTTTTGTAAGGGCTAGTGGAGTTAGGCCTGATTTTTAGGGTAATAAATTGACTCAGCCTTGAAAATGGCTTCTACCTTGGTTTTAGGATTGGGGCTGAGTCTACTACTTACTAAGTCTAAAAAGGTCAAGTAAATAAACACAATATGCTAAACCACTTCTTTTCAACATGGCAGCTGGACATTCAAGAAACCCTGTATTTTTAATGTGTTTAGAGATAACTGCAAAAAGAAATATTCCTTTTAAAAATCCTTCTGTCTTCCCAGACAAAAAAATTTGAGGACAAGAAGGGTTACAGTTGCCATATTGATGAGGGAAAACGGCTATTGTTTGTGGTAGGAGGGATTTGGCCAGAGTCATAATATATTTGTTAGAACAGAAACATATCCATCTGTGGTTTTGTGTTAAATCATAGGTAAAGTTCAGCAGGTCTAGCCAAGCTTCAACAAAACAACTGCAGCATTTTGGGAAGAATAGAAGAAACACAAAAATAAGCTTTTAAGAGCGTCAGGGATGAAAAAGTGGGAAGTATCAGAAATAAGTGAAAAATCACACTATGTGTAGGATGATGCTGAATCAGATGACAAGACGTTTTTTCTTCTCCAGGTTGGAAAAAATAAAAGGGGTTAGGCTGTTGTTTTTCTTGTCTTGAGTGCTACTGGAAATTATTGGCCCAGTAAACACAGGGCTGAATGGTTCAGAGGACAGCAGTGAAAAGGGAAAGTCACAGGCGTTTATCCACCTCTGATCCCCACCACAGGAGATTTACAGACATAATCCCAATTTCCACTGAGGAAGAACCACAAAGGCCTTACAAACCATGACCAGATTACACAGATTGAGACCCACAGCGGACTAATGGAGCGTGACCAGATTATGCCATCTGAGATCCACCTGTGCCTGCACAGAGACCCTTTATGGAAGTGGTGCATGTTGCCTTTTCTCTGATGGACAATACAGTCCCAAAAACGGTAATTACTGTATACTGACCGATCCTGACTAATATCGCCAGGACCAAGTTTTGTTTCTTTTGCTTACACAGTCTGTGATCCAGGGAGATTAAAGCAAGACTTGTCCTGTTAGATTATAAATAACATTGGCTTTACTTTACTCCTTCAAAATAAGTCACGAAGATGAGGATACTTTGAAACTGTCTGTCTAAAAGTGCATGGTTATTGAACAGCCATTTGTAAAAAAAAAAAAAATAACTGGTGGGGATGTTCCTTTTTCCTTGTTCATACATTTTGGGTGATTCTCTACCCCTGTACGATCTCCCAGCGTCAGATGCAGATCGGATGTGTAAAGCTCATATGCTGGGCAGGAAAATCTTCGTTCATGAATGTAAATCTCATTTGCCACCAGTCAGGATTTTCATGGTTCATGGTCAACTGAGGACTTATTAGAAACATATTAGAAATGATCTCTGTCTTATTAACCAGGTGGAGAGTTCTGTTCATAAATGGGTTATACCTGAACTTTGTGAATGGTCAATAATAAATCTCATAACCTCAACCCCATCCTGATGTAATCTGCCATTAACTGATCATGTGATGGATTCTGATGTATGTCTACAGCCATACAGTCCATGTGTCTGCTTTATTTGACGGTTCATTAAGGTTAGGATTTATTATTATTACCATTTAAATTGTTATTTATTTATCTATGTTTATTTTACTTCAGTTAATGCTTATACAATTTATGGCATTTTCATTTCTGTTTAGTTCTCGTATTGTTATTGTACCGTCTGTTTTCAAGATGATAATAAATAATAATTAGATTTTTGTCTCAAGTCTTATTATTCTTTTTATAATGAAGCAAAAGTCAGGAATAAAAATTCTAGAATAAAAAATTGAAATAATTGTAAATGTAAAAGATAAAAGTTTATTTATTGTGTTTTTACGAAGAAAAACAAACTATTTCATATAATTGAGTGGTGAGGATAAATTGAGGAGTCTCACAGCCTGGGGAATGAAGCTGTTCCTTAGTCTGGTGACTTCCGTATCTTTTTCCTGATGGCAGCGCTTGGTATGCTTCGGTCTCTGTAAAGACATCTCACTACCGGTATCACTAGCCGTTTTTACACAGAGAAGGCGGCACATTTGCTCCAATGTAAGGCCGGCAAATCGCCGCCTTCTCTTTGTAAACACGAACCGTAATATTCCTCCTTTTGCAAAAGCCGCCACTTGGCCTCCTCTGGGGTAGGCGTAAACATGTGACGTGACGTGAAGCACGCAGTTGGGCAGTGAACAGTAACAACGAGTTTGTCTTCAAAATAAGAGCTTTACATTGCACCCCATTGGAGTTTGGAACTGGGTTGATAGTCTCTGTGGCCTGAATGAAGGATGTCTTTTCCTCCTGCCACTCCACCTGATGACTCTCCAGCTTCTGCTCAACATTCCTCAGAGCAGCTGTGACGGTTTCGCGTTTCTGCTCATCCAGCTGAGCCTCATAGAGAGCTGTGGATTTGTCCTTCTCCTCCAGCAGGGAGGTTCTCACCTGCCACCAGCTGAGGGTCTCGGTCAATAGCAGACCCTCTGCATTTTTCAGGGCAGATGAGATGTTCCTGGTTTCCTCTCTGTGTTCCTCAAGCTGGGCTTGATGAGAAGCCTGGGATCTTTCCATGGCCTCCTTTGCTTCCTGTTGCATATCCTGCAGCGTCTTCTCTAATTCTTCTGTGGCATGAATGAGGGATGTCTTTTCCTCCTGCCACTCCACCTGATGACTCTCCAGCTTCTGCTCAACATCCTTCAGAGCAGCCATGAGGGTGTCGTTCTGGTGCTTCTGCTCGTCCAGCTGATCCTCAAAGAGAGCTCTGGATCTTTCCGTCTCTTCCAGCAGGGAGGTTTTCTCCTGCTGCCAGCAGAGGCGCTCACTCTCCAGCAGATCCTCTGCCTCTTTCAGGGCAGATACGATCTTCTTGTTCTCCTCTCTTTGCTTCTCAATCTGGAGTTGATGGGAAGCCTGGGTCTTCTCAGCATCTTTCTCTTTCTTGGCTAGTTTTTCCTTCAGCTTCTGAACTTGAGCCCTCTCGAATACAAGATCGGCCTCTAGCTGTTCGGCTTTTGTGCGAGACTCAAGCTCTGCTCCTTCCATGTCAAGGAGCTGAGCCTTCAATGTCTCTGAGACCGTATGGAGCTGTGATTTCAGATCCTTAATCTCTTCTGACTTCAGATTCTTCATATTTTTCATCTCCTGCGATGTGTCTTGAATGGTCTTGCTGTGTTCAGTCTGCACTTCAGTCTGTTCCTCTGGTTCATCGCAGAGCAAGTCTCGGTGAAGGGAAAAAGAAGCAAATGAAG
>OMLP01022639.1:0-23344 GCA_900302685.1 Spondyliosoma cantharus | reverse complement strand
ACAGATTTTTGGGTTGCTGGTTGTGTTAAGGGGTTACGCAATTAGTTGTTCTGGTTAGGAGGTCTCAAGGGAAACGTCCCCACATAAACATTTGTGTGGATGTGTGTTTGTTTACTTGTGTGGGTTCCAGAGGTCTGCCTACGCTGTCCTCTTAATTTGGAATATCAATATCCAATTATTAATCTCATCCCTTAACTTTTCTCATCTTTACTCCCTTGAAATCGATCTGAAAGGCATTGACTCGTCCACACATGCCTGTTCTGGTGACAGTGAAGAACTTTTAGCATCTGTGATTTGCAATTTAAATCCTCCTGTCTGTTAGGGGTGTAATCATAAAGACATTATACAATATCAATACCAATGCAAATCTGCAGAACTGTTAATGCTCCTAATCCTATAAATCACTCCGAGCCATCTCATACAGAGCTGATGGGCCCTGAAAGGGAGGTATTTGGCGCTCTGACGGTTACAGGAATTGACGGACAGTCTCCGGGGATGGTCGAGGCACAGTTCAGGTTTCGGGGCGGTCATGCACATAAATTCGCCATTAATAAATGTCACTTCTCCTGCCGCTAAAAAAGAAGGGCAAGGGGAGGAGAGGGTGTGCGGGGAGGGGAGACGTGGCGGGAAGACACTCGTGTAGGAGAGACAGAAGGTGAGAGACACACAAAGCAGATGACACGGTGCGCGTTTGGGAGGGCCTCCCAACGACCACGTGCCTACCTTGGGGACTTTTTGATGTGCTGCTGCGACAGATGTTAAGGTTTCACCCTCAATGCAGAGTATTTTGCACATTGAGCCACACGTGTGACTGGCGAGGATACTGTAGGCTCCTCATCCCCTGAAACACTTGCCTCGGCTCTCTGACTTATACGTGCGTAGCTCACACGTTCAGTCACACACAGATACACACACTGAAAAACGGCATGCACACTTGCACATTCTCGGTGGCGCACTCACTCACACACACACACACACACACACACACGTGCGCGCGCGCCAGCTCATTCGGCTCATGACAGATGAGTGTGACAACTGTTCGGGTGTTTGGAGAAATTCCCGGGAAAATCTGTCATTTCACAGGCGTAATTCAAAGAGGGGTTGAGGGGCTGGCGCACCTGTGGGTGCCATGATCGCTCTGTGTGATTAGCAGTATTGCGGGAGAGGAGGCCTTTGGAGCCTGTGATGTGTGATTTGCATGAGCTGTCAATCATCTCTGTCTTCGTACAGACAACTAGAGAGGAGCAAAGAGCTTCCATGGCAACACTGGTCTAAAGCCTCTAAAAACATTTATAGTGCTGGCATTTTCTCACCCAAAACAAACACTGTATCACCTAACTATGGAAGTATGCAGGCTTCCCCACTCACATACTAATATCCAGCATTATCTTTGCTAACAGGATCACGCTTACTGTTTCGGATGAAGGGTGGTATGAGTAACACGCAGCTACAGGGACAGATTATCTCCTACCCTTTCCGGCAACAAAGCCCTTCTTCTTCAAGTCTCCTCGCAGAGCAAGTCCCCGATCTTCTTTCATGCTCACCGCCGTGCTCTTGGGGTAAAGGTCCAACCATTTATCAGGAAACGAGATAACTGGGTCCATTCTATGGTACATTATATATACTTTATAACCACGGAGCTGTCCAATTAAACTGCTGGAATAGAACTTTACACTTCAAGAAAGGGAATATGAGAAAGATATGAGAGAGTACAAAAGCCATCATTCTCTGTTCTTGGGAAAATAATATTTGAAGCCAATTGAAAAGTCCACAGCAGATATAAATATTATATGCACATCTGTACATCAACTCCTGGTTCTTTGTGGTCGGATTAACACCTTGATATCTATACGTACAAGCCGTATCACTTCATTGTAGACAAAATGGAAAATTACTGTGCAAAATCTGAATGTTCAACAACCTAAAATTACCTCCGGCAGGCTGACATAAATATTAAATTGAGTTTAATCGAACCTTTAAACATTTTATTTCAACGTGAGCTCTAGCACTGTCTCTGCCTCCTCAGGTAGCCCACCAAGTGCTGACACACTTTACAAAACAACACTTCTCCGTCCGCATAAGCGTCATCTTAGAATTCATTCGCCCGATCTCTCGCAGTTATCCTTGTTGACAAATAGCCCCTCCCTTAGTTCCTCAGTAGTAAATCTAATTTTTGACATATTGTCACACTGCACCGCTAACTTTGATTTTAACACTAACTGAAAAACAAAGCGTGACTGTCTCTCACAAAGCACAATGGGGGAGGAGATGTGTTAATGTTGTTTTTACCAGCAGCGTCTCTATCACAAATCATTAAAAACATATGCAGAGGCATCGTAAGAATTCTGTAGGCACAGATTCTGTGTGGGCAGGTTTGTTGCTAACTACAGACCGATCACAATGTTTACAATAACTTCTGGGTAGAAACCCCCCTGCATCAGGCATTAGCTTACATACAATTCAACTGTCTTTTTTCATAATGTTATTTCAAAGTGTATATTAAAAATCAATCTAAAGCGGATGTTTGATGCTTTAATATATCATTAATAACAACACTTTCACTAACATAACATTGGAGACTGGCCACAGATTAAAGATAATGACAATGTGAGTTTACCCCAAACTAGCAGTCTGAGATGTCACTGTTGTGTAGATATCAAAGACGCTAGCAAAGCAACACAGTCCATTAAATATGCCCTGCAGAAACATCAGAAACACTGGACCAACTCGGTTGACTTTATATTTTTACACATTACAGTTCTGGCTGAAAATAACTACACAAGTCTGCTGATTTCATGTATCTCCACAATGCAAATCAACAAGTGACTGGTGTTGTTAGCGCAACATCCCGGTGATTCAGTCTATTGGATAGTGGGCTTTAAACTAGTGGATCACATACTCAGAATGAGCAAGAAATGTGGTCCAATGTAAACTTAAACGAGCTGGGTTCTTCGTATATACGTGTGTGGCTCTGAGGCTTTGTGACTCTCTCGCTAGGTTACTTACTCATGGGGTCAGCAGCGGGGTTCTCGCACAGTTCAGTCTTGGCCTCTCCGTTGGGCCTCTCATTGGGCTTCTGGGACAGACGCGATGACATTGTGGCAGCTGTGACAACAGCCTTGAAGCTACGCTTCCTCTTCTGTACGTTGAGCTCAGGGTGGAAGATAATGATGTACACCTTGGGCATGTAGAGCATGCCCAGTGCTACTGAGGCACTGAGGTTCATGGAGATGGTCAGGGTTGTTGTCTGAATGTACAGCTGAAAGGAAGCACAGACAGGTGAAAAGTGATTTTAATTCAGACTGAAAAACGTAAATACACAATTGCTATGTACTTTGATTTGACAGCTTTATGAGGCAGTTATATCAGGAGCAGCATTTAAACCCTTATGGAGAAAAATGAGAGACAAGACAGCTATGATGGCTAAACATCTGTAGCCAATTACAGAACAGTCACACTGTTGTGCACAGTGATGAGGCAAAACCTAATAATATCCATCGCCCGATAACAAAATATGAGTGCAGAGCGAAAAAAGTTCATTGGCTGTGTGTTCCTCCTGGAGTGTAGAATATAGACGTGTCCTGATCTGCATTATTAGATGATATGTTTGTTATATTTGTGCTAATATAATACAAAAACCTCCTGACAATAACATCTATATTTCAATAATCTAACATTGTTATCAGATATGTAGGTGGCTCACATGTTTGCTATGTGTAGCTGTGGGAAAAGGAGCAGCCATGCGCACAGTAACATAATCCAGCAGCGTTTATTAAAGCCTGACCTACAGCTACCCAGTCAAGTCAAAGACGGTTCAAGCGTATTAATGACAATTGTAGAGGCATCACCATGACTTCATCAAAATGTCCTCACATGGCCTCCTTTCTACTTCCACCCGGACCCTTGACTAGATTGATAGACCGAGTTGTCGGGCTGAGGCTTCTGTCCGTGACACGCCGCCGTCACCTCTCCTTTCCCTTCACATCAGATGTTTTATCTCACCGCTCAAGCATTCATCAGACCAATCTACAGCCTCTGAGCTACCTCTTCCTTCGCTAACAATTTGTGTAGCCGCCTGCATTTTAATGTAAATTCCTCCTCGAGTACAATAAACTGTTCTCCGTGGACTAAGAAGACTGCCTCTGCAGTATACGGCAGGTTTGTTTTCCTGCCGCTCTGCACGCAGTGGAGCCTGTGAAAGGCTCTCGGGGTGTCAAGTGGTAAGATCATTCAGAAGATTGCCATTCATGTGAGCCCTACACAGGTAACTTCTCTCAAATGCTCCGTCCACGACACTCCTTTTCAGGGGGTTACGTAACACTTTTCACATTGTCAGGCTGTAATGGCGGGCTTACATAACACAAATTTTATATAGTGACTCAATTTAAAAGGTAGTGATTTCACTCAGAGGTGGTGAAGTTTGTTATTCTGACACGCAAGAGCCTCTTGTTTCATTTAAGGGTCTTGGAGGAGAAAGAATCACTCCAAGAGAGGTTTCAAGAGTGGATCATCGAAACCTCCTCGCTAATATTCTGCACTTGAAAGCATCAGATGTCACTTGCACAGCCTTCCCTTCCAGTCAGCCGCTGGTGATGCGGATGGTGGAGAGGAGACAATTGTAAACACATTAGCCACCACAGTGTATCTGCAGAGCAGTGAAATGCTCACTGATTCAGTGAGAGGAGGAAATGTCACCATTTGCATACAGTTTTTCTTGGTAAATAGCACGACTAATGGTAATTTCTTTCATACAAGATTACTCATTTACATGCCAGCCATGCCTTTTGTCTTCCAATCTCCACCAATAATTCAGACGCCTTGATATCATCAACATGCCAATACACTCAACTGCCTGTTCTCCCCTCCCGCTCCTCTGTAGAGCAGCATCAGAGGCAGTGATCTGGCTGGCGTACCATGCATTAATAACTATATGAATATCACAATGCTCCTGGTGCACTCTGTGTCGCTCGACGCTCGGGGTGAGAGGAAGTGTTTGCGCTTCCTCCCGTGCTCGAGCTGCGAATTAGCCGCGTTTATGATTGGATATTGGTGCGACCGTTCAAAGCATTTTGCAAGGGGTGCGCATAGCGTCAGATATAATCACCAGAGAATCTGAGCCCACTGCTGTGTGTTTCCATGTTTGGTAGTTGTTAACCTGTCTGGTATCCATAGCAACACAACAGAGTTTGGTGTGAGCAGCTAAACACGGCTTGGAATAAGCTTTTAATGAGATTCTGATACCAGAGACGCTGCAATGCTGACCCTATCAGAACTGATTTATTGACCATGCAGTGGAGTTGGTTCGGGTGCAGGAGCACAAATAAGCATTAGGTGCTTACTCATACTCATCACACACGAGCAAAAACACACATGCACGCACACACACACACACGAGAAAATACAACAACATGGAGATGTAAGCATTCAGCTACACATGCATGCGCTCACACACACACACACACACACCAAACCAAATCCTTTTTCTTGCTGCCTCTAATCAGCGAGACAGCGTTTTTTTATTTTTTTTATTGTGCCTCTCGATGAGCTTGACCCAAATTCATAGCCCCTCTCACCCACCACTCGAATGTTTAGCTCGTCACAGAACATTCATAATTAATTCCTGTTGCTTTAACATAAATAAATACATGAAGTCATTTTCCCAACTGCGTGGCAACCCTCTATTTATAGCCACGGTAATGATTTATTAACATCCTCATCAGGAATCAAACACTCACATTTGAATTTTACATCTCATTGACAAGCCAAATGCCAACATCCAGCCACAACAAATGACATGTCTTCCATTTAGACAGAAAGCTGTTGAAAGTAATTCTGATAATTATACCCACCAGGGATATATACTTACTGCAAAGGCAATTTAGTTGGGTATGGCTGAGCACCATAAATGCACGCAGCCATAAGGACTTGATTCACTAACTGACAATTGGGATGCTCTCTGCCCCGTTAGAGCATGCCTTCAATAATGGATCCAGGGGATTTGCAGTCTGCTCTCGACTACCTGGATGTCTCTCGTTGTTTTGGGTGGCCTACTTTCTAGCCCGGCTCACATCATGAATAACAGTCTGGCTTTGTGCTGCAAAGCCCAATTCCATATTGGAGACTCTGCTCTCTGCGTGGATGGTCTTCCCTTCATTTTGGCTCTGCACAGGGGGCCCCCCCATTACCAGGCTTCAAGACTGATAGATAAAGAGGTTGTGACGCATACAGTACAACCAGCTCTGCATGTGTAAGAGCAGATCATTTATAGTCTGAAAAAATCTGAGGACGTCACTTTAGAAGTTTCCTTGAACATCATTTGTTGAAATTTATGCTTATACCTTTGCTGCTGTCTCAAAATTGGAAACCAGCTTTGACTAGGAAAAAAATTCAAGGGTCGTTTTCTGATCCAAAATTTAGGGCCGGGACTAAAAGTCATATTTCTTAACTTAGGAGAGCGACTTCGATCTCGTCCAATACCAGGAGATGGCGCTCATGCAGAGACAATCTGTGAGATGAGATGTTTTGGTAACGCGTATTAGAAGATACTATTATTGACAAAATACCTTTTTGTGACTGACTTTGTGTTGTTGCAGAAACCACTGTCCTTACAAGGGTTAACTTGGTATATTTCATGGTACGATAACTGTCTTGGAAAATATCACAATTTCATGGCGTCACGGTACTAAACTATTATCATTAATGTATTAATATCACTAGCATGGCCCTTAAAGGAATACAACAGAAGGGTTATTTCTAAATTATAAATTCACAAAATATTACGTCCTGGCAGACATTAAACTTGATATAAACTTCAAATATATATTGTTTATTAACAACAATACAAAATAGATTCAATACCTTCATGGTGTATCTTACAACCGGTGTATCATTGCAACACTAATCCTAACAACCCTTCGTTTTTTTTGCAACAAGTAAAATGCAGCTTTACATCTGTGAAAATTCTGTCAGAACCAACAACATATGCAGTAATAAATCTAACTTTGATCGCATTATCTTCATATGGTGAGATCATTGCGATAAATGGCAAGATGACAGCGCTTGTATATCAACACAATTCTAGGGATGGAGAAATTAAAGATTTTTATTGCGGATAGCAAATAAAAAACACAATTTCCATTATCAAGATACTGGTAAATTGGGAAAATGCTTAATATCCTTTAAAAAAAAAAAAATGTGAATAAGTCAACAGCTCCAATTTGCACTTCGATCTCCGTGACCACCATTTGGTTTTGTTCGCCAAATGGTTTGTTCTCGTAAAAAGGGTGTCGACTAAAAAAATCTTATTTGTGATGGAATGAAAAACTATTTTGTAAAGGAATTACAGTATGTTTTAGTGCCATCGGGATAATACTGTGAATCACAATTATTCTTGCCAGAATTGTCGTGAGATGAAATTTTCATATTGTCCCATGCCTTCTGAAGTCACTTAATTGTCTTGAAGGATCTCGATGTAATTACAACGGGTAAAATCTATCTTGTATTTCAAATTATAGCGGAGCTACAATAACCAAGAGATGTGTTCATATTGTGACAGTATTTCCTGAGACTGGGTGACATTACAGAAATAGATTTCCTCCCCTCCTACAGGCAACCTGAAGAAGAAGATTTCATGTTCTCCGTGGAGAGGCGTGACACAGCCCACTGCAGTGGGTTACCAACATCATTACAGTGTGTGCAACACTGAACAATACATGCAGAATGTGGCATGTTTTGTCAAACGATGTGGTTGGATTGGGCTGATATGATAATTTCACACAGCTGAGTCAAATTAACTGCTATTCTAATTTGCATACAATTTTGCGGGACGGACGAGTGGCTTGTCTGTGTTTATTTAAAGTCTGCACTGTAACTGGCATATTGGTAAATAGTATAAGATTTAAGCGATTCATTAAGTTATTCGTCTACACTCATTAAAAAGTGCATTTTCTGCTTTTGGTTACTCCAAGCTTGAACTATCAGAACAAGAATAAAACATCATCATAGTTTCTACTTTGTGTCTGTGAGAGTTGGAAAACAGCGACGTTAGACTCTCTCAGGCTCAGGTGATCATACCTTCTTCATCCCTGAGGGATGTTCAACAACTATCTTCAAAATAAAAACTACAATCTTCCCTTTCTTTCCACTGGTTGTGACCAGTTTTAGCCTTTTGCCTCCAGTCTGCCTCTGGTGCGATCTGTTCAAGGTTTCGAGCATAAAACAAGTGATAGGCGGGGGAATTTTAAACCGAATTTTCAGAAGACTGCACATCTCCGAAATAAGTGTCAAGTCCAACTCCCATCAAATATTGTTTTTTTAACAGAGAGACAGGAGGATTAGAGGCTGCAATTTTCATTGTACCTGCTCAAGGCTGGAGTATAAAAGTTCTTGTAGTGAAGTTAGAAGTAGTTAGTCATTACTAATGATACTTGGCAGCATGGTCTCTGTTTAAGAGAGCTTGTGGGTGCAGGAGACATCTTACAAGAACCTAAGTGGTTTCCAGACATGTATTGAGCAATGTAAGTTTTCATGACATGAAGTTCTCCTTTAAGCGTGACTGAATCTCGTGGGTGTTCTACTAGAAGGTTTCTGTGCCTCCAGGACATTTTTCCTGGTATCTTCATCCGACATTTATTAACTGCGAAAAAAAGGTTCAGTTGTGGTCAAATATGCTGAATAATAAGAGAGTCCTCGAGTTCAGAGACGGCATCCTTTACATCTATCTGCTAGTTCCTTGTTTTTGTGACTTTATTAACACTGTTCTGTACATTTCTGAGTTCTCTGGCAGGCGTGGAGTCTGTTTCAAATGTCTCCAGGCCGGAGGACTGCAGGATTTGAATGCTGGTGACTCTCACACTAATTAACATCAGAGTGTCGAGCAGCTGAACGAGCACATCACATGCAGGTGCACAGGAGGCTGTGTGATCTTTTGTTACTGTTTTTGCATGACTTCCCTGAACATGAATTTGAATGGGGAAAAAACTTGGGGGAAGGGGGGTCACAGGTGTGGAAAATAAGGGGACATCTAAACAGCGTTGAGTTAAAGAAATTTCATTCAGTGCAGTTACAACTTCCGCTACAGTACCACACAGCAAAACAACATCGGGGTCAAAGAGCCACCTGAATTGTTTTGGATTATCGCCGGCAGCTGGCATCATATCATCTCAGTGTTTTCCTAAATCTTTTGATATTGGACGACCTGGGGTGAGGGAGATTATTCAAACCTGTGTGGGTGTTTTGCCACATCTGCACTTAGCTTCTAAGGTGCTTTTTAAAGTGTGGATACAGTGGAACTCATTACATTTAGCCCCAAACTGTTCATTCACATGCAGATCCATGCACATTATTGTTGTATTTTTGTATCCGAGTAGGGATCCTGTGAGACAGTAAATACATCTTAGCCGAAACCGATGGAAAGGGATGTGTGTTTATACTGAAAACTTCAGTCTAAGTAGGCTGAAATGCTGGATATAATTGCCTCATCTCACCTTAACTAGAGTGCAGAAGCATGTTATCGAGACATGCAAAAGCACTTCTCACCAGCAGCGGCCAGGGAGTAGGTCGTAATGCACCCACAGAGGCCATTACGCCAGGATGCTGTGGTTTGAACTTTTAGGTGAGCGTTAGTCAGGAGCTGGTGTGATGAAAGAGTTAACTGCATAAAGGGGAAAGATAAACACATTACTGCCTCACTAGTCGCCGCGAGTAGCATAATGAACTCCTAATCACTGCTGAGGGTGTAATTCATCTATGAAATCAGCAGCAAATTGAGATGGGGAAAATCAGTTTCTGATCCATCTCATGCCGTAGCTTAGCAGGAAGGATATTGAACGGCATGCCTCTCAAAAGGTTAGGAGTAACACTTTCCTGTCAGCATCGATATTCTGTCAGTGGAAAACTTCCCCCTCCGTGCCGTTTCATAACTGCGGCCTGGCGAGCAGCACGCCTGGCTCGTGAGCCCGACAGATGAATGCATCTGTATTCTGCCCGCCGCTGCCCAGATAAGCAATGACTAGCACATCAGGTCAAAATGTCAGATTCTCAATCAACTCCAGTAGCACCCGGTGTCAAATGCTTTGTTGAGTAGAGCGCAGCTGTCAAGAGATGGAATGTGTTGAATCAAACTTCTATTTACCCCCTATTTCTCTCCGCCTTCCTCCTTCTCCAGCTCCTCATCCTCATCTTCCTCCACCTCCTCAACACACTCATCTCACTCTCCAGAATAAAGCACAGGAGTATGTATTGAGCCCAAGGCATGAGAGCCAAGATAATGGCTTCTGGAGCTGCTGGCACCCCCACCCGTATCGCTCCTCAGGCATTCTGGTGCTTAACATCAACCCCTTCCTCTGCCTTTATGTGCCTATTTCTGTCCGTGGTGGTCCTAGAGTGGGTTTTCCATGCACATTGAAGCCATGTGAATATGAAATCAAAAGAAAATGAACCCATAACTTATACAGTCTCGAAATGGGTGTGTGTGTGCTGCCTTTATGTACAGTTTGTGTTTGTACAAATGTGCATGTGCGCATGTGTTTGGACCAGATAAAAACACGGCCGAAGGAATGAAAGGGAAATTTGTGAGAGGAGGGAGAGAGACAGACAAAGAAAGAAGGGTGGTGACAGAAAGAGAGAGAAAGAGGAATGACTCACCTTCTCTGCCGACTGGGCCGTGCCAAAGAAGATCGGGATGAAGGCCAGCCAGACTATGCAAGTGGTGTACATAGTGAAGCCAATGGGCTTGGCTTCATTGAAGTCTTCTGGTACATCCCGTGTCTTGATGGCGTAGATGGTGCAGGTCACCATCAACAGGATGCTGTAGCCCAGTGAGCAGATTATCTGCAGGTCTGTGATGTCACACTTCAGCACGCCACGGGCCAGCATGGGGTTGATGGTTTTCTGCTCATCGTAGTCGACGATGGTGTTTGGAGGGTCCACGGCAAACCACACCAGCACGCCCAACAGCTGGACGCAGATCAGACTGGAAGTGATGGCGATCTGGGAGGTGGGGCTGATGAAGCGCGGGGCCGTGACCGTCTGCTTGCCCTGCTCGAAGATCCGATAGATGCGGTTGGTCTTGGTCAGCAGTGCAGCGTAGCTGATGCACATGCCCAGGCCCAGGAAGATCCTCCTGAAGGCACACACGGCTACGTCAGGCTTGGCGATCATGAGGAAGGTGATGATGTAACACAGGAAGATGCCAGTTAGCAGCACGTAGCTCAGCTCTCGGCCGGACGCCCGCACGATGGGCGTGTCGTTGTAGCGTACGAAGGTCGCCATTACAAAGATGGTAGCAATGATGCCAAGCATTGCCAAGAAGACGGGGATGATTGCCCACGGCGAGTGCCACTCCAGCTTGACTATGGGGATGGGCTGGCAGGCGGTCCTGTTGGGGTTGGGCCTCATGTTGTAGGCGCACAGTCTACAGGAGGTCTCGTCGTACTGGTATTGGTAGCCATCACACAGCTCGCAGTGCCAGCAGCACGGCATGCCCTTTACCCTCTTCTTCCTCTCTCCTGTTTTGCAGGGCAGGCTGCACACAGAGATAGGCACCTCCTGCTCCCCATCTGGCCACTGAAGCTCCTCCAGCTGGGAAAGAGATGAGACACAGCACAGGGAGAGAGGGTTAGCAAACGATAAGCAAGAGCTACCACTGAACATGAGAGATAATAAATATGTTCCAATAAAACCTTTTCAACCAGCCACTAATTACTATATTTAGTTTCTGATGAAGTTACATCCATAGCAAAAAACAAAGTGCAATGAAATCTTCAAAAAAAACCAAAAAAAAAACGATTAACCTAATACACTAAAACAGCTTCCTTGCCAATTTCTTACAGGGATTTTCTAATACTTGAAAGTAATTGAAATCACCATGGCAACAGAGCTTACCTTTGTTCGGCGAAATAAAAATAAAGGAATGTGAAATGCAGAAGACATTATGTTTTAATACAGGAGCCAGTGAGGTATGAAATGTGTGATGATAAGGAAGGAGAATGGGATTTGGGATTGCAAAGTGCCTCTTTTAGACTGTGCAGAGCTTTTTTCTATTTATGATCTTGTCATCAGAATGAAAAGTGCAGTATACAGACACACTAAAGTAGTATTGAAAATTTCACTCCAAAGATGGCCCAGAGGTGTTCAATGATTTAAGCCCAAACTATAGTCTTAACATACAAGTCGGCTTTTTAAAAGGCCATGAAGAAATGGAATATTTTAGGACTCTTACATATTCTGTTAGGCCAGTCAAAAAGCTATGATAATGCTCTGAGCTGCTCTTTTCGATTTAATGTGAAAGTGTACTGATTCATGACTTTAAAGGGCTGCAGAAGATTAAAGATACTCCAACACGGTTTAGGCAGTAACACAACAAATCAGTCGAGAAACTAAAATAAATCACTTGGAGTCCAACAAACAAAAAGAAATGAGAGAAAGCTACACAATCTATTGCTTTGATTATTAAACTGATTTTATCGCCTTATAAAACTGTGCGGGTGTGACAGATTTAAAGGTGCTTTGAGACAATGAGTGTATAACAGCCTACATTAAAGTCAAAATGGCATAGCGTAAAACTAAATTATATTGGAAATGAACAGGAATTCATTTTGGTGATACGTTTTTAGTGTGCATTATGCCTTGATGTGGAGTTAATTTGTGACTCGAAGGCACCCTGTGGAGCTTCTGGCATCTAGTAGCACCATGGAGCAGTTTTTTTTTTTTTTATATGAGTGTGTCTGCTTTGTTTGTCTCATGCATGTTCACAAGGCTGCACATGCAAATGACACGACACGCAGTCCTGGCAATAGTTTCACACAGTAATACGCGTAGAAACACAGCGATGTGCCAGCAAAGCCAGGGAAGAAGAAGACTGCATGCTAGAAGTCACCAATACAAACAACGCACGATTTTAAAAACACCTTCGCAAATGAGAAATGTGATTATGCATTACACACATTTGTAAGGGGAATGTGGTTTTCCGTCGGACATTAGCCATTACCATAGCAACCTGCCGTTATAGCAAGATCAACAACATTAACATGGTTTCTTGTGAAGAGTTAGATGGTAAGAATGATACTAATTGAATGGTTCTCCATGAAATATTTAAAGCTAGAGTCATCAGATGGTTAGCTTAGCTAAGCATCAAGACTGGAAGCAGGAGGAAACATCTAGCTCGTCTCCAAAAGCAAACAAATCCCCCTACCAAGGTGTCTCATTACTCACTAATTAGTCTTTGTCTTGTGTTCGGAAACAGCCTGCTGGCTACCTAGCGATGTCATGGTGACTGCGAGGCTCAAGAAATAGTCTGACAGATATAGCCCAAGTCAGTTATTGTATGGGTTAAACTAACAAGATATATTTGCTTATCAGCAAGCTGTAGAGTTGCTGGTTGGCCTTTTTTTTTGTCAACTTGTTAAGCTACGCTATTTGTGTAACTTCATATTTAGCATAAAAACATGAAACTCGGTAATAAGTAAATAAGCGCATTCCCTAAAATGCCAAATAATTCAAAAATGTGTAGTTGCTCTTCACTGCTCATCTCAATGTATAAATATCCAGCGGGTACGAATATGCAGTGCAGCTACGGACACAAACAGCAGATACAAAGCTTCACCTTTGCAGCACATGCACACACACACACACACACACACACAGTGTGTTGTTTGTGTTGTGTGTACCTGTATGACAAATGTGTTGTTTCTGTGGTGTCCGGACAGATTATCATCTGCCATTTATCTGGGGGCATGAAGGTGCCATTTGTTATTTGGACAATGAATGGTGCTCTCTGGAAAACCTCCCGATTACACACAGTGTGGAAAACACTAATGAGACCAACAGCTCTGTTGCCATGGAGACAAGAAGCAAGATTTTTGACACCTTGGACACATACCATAGTTTTCATTTTGTTTTCTGCTTTGGTTGTTCATTTTACACATAATTTGAGCTTCTGTGAGCTGGAACGGCGTTATATTTTACTTCTCTGTCAATGATCACAATGCGTATCCCGATGCTCGTTCTAGGTTAACCTTTAAATGAAACGGCTCTTTATGTGTTACTGAACAAAATAGCAATTGCATTGGAATATAATTATATAATTGCGCTGTAACAGCATTTGGTTTGTAATCACACTAAAACAGAAAGAAACACAAATCCCCAGCAACAGACTTTGTTGCACCTGTGCTATCAAATCCACTGGGTTGAGTTTAATTCTTGTGATCCAGAGAGCCATTATGCAAATGTTAACTCATCTGTATGTAAATATCATGTTTTGGTTTTTTTTGTAATCTGAGTTACAGAAAAAAACCTAGAAATCTCAGCTCAGGTTTCATGTTATCACGCAAGCATGCGCAATTTCAAACCACGTTTGCCTTGAAATGAAATCAGTCTCTTTATTGTCCACATGAATCACCCAAGCCCATTCTTGTGTTGTGACAGTGAGATCTATCACCCTGGCTACAAACCAACACCTTGCTCTTAAAAAAAGCAGCTCGGCAGCTGTCCCCACTTCTACACCAAACACTCATATTAGATGGTATTTTTCTGTATGTAGATTAAAGTTATCTAAATGAAGAATCCATGTTCTCATCCCATGGGTTCTTCTATCTTTTGGATATGCAAAAAAAAATTACATTTTTGCACATTTTAGTTTCCTGCAAATCAACCAGAGCTTTCATATTATTCATCTTGCACTTGTGGGTTCACCTTAAATTACATCTGACAAAAATTGTGATCATAGATTTAGAGTTTCATCATGTACACTAAAACCTGCAGGAAAGCTACAAAGCACCCAGAGCAACATGGGAGGTGTGTATTTAGGTGTCAGTTTCCGACAACATCAACATCTTCTGCAGCTCTTCGGCTGCCAAACACTGAACATATACGGTCTGACACTTGGGTTAAAAACATGTTCTTCCTCTTCCTCCCACTCTCTTTCACCGTCAGCCCTCCAACCTATGCAGTGGGAGGAGAGCCATCTCCAACAACGGAGAAACGTCGTTGTCTTATTTATCTTACTCCTTTTAAGTCTTGAACTCTCAGAGCTCTTGCTGGTGTTTTTAGTCCTGCTTCAACATCCTTTTACAGGTGGAAACACTTCAGACTTCTTTTTTAATAGCATATGAAATGTGACAGACTAAAATTATTGCATTTCAGACCCCCTTCACACGCTGGTTTTAAAAAAATCCTCTGTCAGCTTAATTGCACGTTTTCTTCAAGCAGCCGTTGGGACATTTGATAACCTTTGATAAACCGTGTTTCAATTATGGATAGAAATAATTGTCTTATTAAAAGTCTAAAAGTCTCTAGGACTTACATTTAAAGGCAACTCATTGACTGACTGCGTGTGTGTGAACATGTTCCTAGAAGAAAATATTAAACCTGAAGAATTGCGAACGTTCACCTTCTGAGTAAAAGATTAGCACTTCCTTTTTCTTGCTAAATTGCACAAACAGAATCAGTTTTTGCATCTAAAGTACATCAATTATACTGAAAGTAAAACACATCTGCACCTGAGCTCTCTCCGTATTTGAGATGCAAATAATGTGCACCCCCTCGTTGCATAAGAGATTTCAATCTTTGAAAACACAGGAAGTATTCATGCTCATAAATGTTAAGCATCCCTCAGTCTAGACACCCTGATTTGATGCGAGCATTTAAACATTTGACATTCTGTGTCTGTATTCTGTATTGTCATACCCTGAGCTGAAGGGTCTCCACCCATTGTCCTACCACCTTATACTCTGGGGTGGAGGAGTTGGTCATCTGGAACTGGAACAGGTCATAGCGTCCTGGAGCATCGCCATTCTTGTTAAACACAACAGAGGTGCCGGCACTGCCTGTAAAGAGCGAGAAAGAGAGAGGGAGAAAAATGTAGCAAAAGGACAGCAGGGTAGAAAAATGTTAGACACTGCTGTGACAAGGTACAGCATCCCTTCTAACAAGAGAAAAATATGTTCTCCTAACCTCTTGCCATGTACTGTGCGGTGGCCCACATGGACAAAAGCACAGCAGCTTGTTTGTAAAACCTCCAAACACAATGACCTATATCTTGAACCTTTGTGATAATCATGGCAGAGAGGCATGCTCCTAACTGACATGCATAGCACTTCCTCACCTGCTTCCTATGCATCACTGCAGCTGCACACCGGCCGCTGGAGGAATGCATTTTAACATGCAAAACATAATCAGCTATGTGGACTGTGCGCTAATATTAGAAATTCACAGCGATTCTCGATTGCACGACTCCTCGGTAGAGCATCTCCGTCATTCAGTGGACAACAACGGGAGATATAGGGAGGATACACAGGTCAGCCAAATCATCATACGGTCCCCATCTGCTCTCAGTGTGCAGCAGCCTGCCTCAAGCAGAGCCCTGAAGAGTTCACTAATTAGTTCAGAGAGGACTGCAGACACCTGAAACATTAGGTATGAGAAAAAGAGTTGTTTAAATATGTATTTATCTGAGCTCTTGAGCCTGTCAGTTGTGTCCACACCAGTATATGTTGTGGATGTGTGCTCAATTATCTGGGCCTGATGGCTGCAAAGTGTCTGCAAGGCAGTGTGTTAATGCAGATGTCAGTCAACATCAGATCTCCCGTGCAGCAGTGAATGCTGAATGGCATTAATGGGAAAATCGGTTGTCCTTTATTTTATACATGAGGTCTGCATTGTTGATGAGGTCATTTCTGTCATCCCACAATGCTGGAAGAGAATGAGAAACTGCTGCATTACACGTCCATTCACCTTGGCACTGCATACAGTGGCTCACGAGCACGAGTGGAGATACCATTTTTGAAATGGGACGGGGGGAGTCTGATGGCACTTGGCATGGGAATTAAGTACTTTAATAGCTCTGGCTATAAAAAGTGTACGGAAAGGACCAGCAGCATATGTCCAAAACACTTTTGGGAACATGTTGTCTTTTGTATCTAGAACAGAGCTTGTGGCTTTCGGATGGAAGGCCGTTGCACCCTTTCCTTAGTTTTCAGCCAGAAGGGAATTTCATCTCCCTCCAGTTTTTTTTTTTTCAAGGACATTTGTCATTGAACATTCTACAAAAGTTTCAGGCTGAAATACTCTTGTAAAACAAGAAAGGCAGAGGGAGCGGGGAAAAAAGGCCATTTCAGGCGACAGACAAGGGGGCCGTTTTCATAAAATACTGTAGACAAGCACCCAAATTTTCCTTTTTGACATTGTGACAACGCTATGTAGTACAAATGTCACCTCATGAGACTTTAAGTAGCCATTTCCATGTTGATGCTGAGCCACAAATCCCTCACTATATGCTGTTATGCAAAGCGATGGCACATATATTCCACATTAACCGTACAGAAATGGCACCACTAGACTCATCTGACCCATCGCTCTGTTCCATTTTAAAAGTGGAACACTAATTCGTAGGTATCCATGTGTGTCGGCAGAGAAAATGAAACAGGAGGGGTGTTGGGATTCTATTCAAGCGCGCTTGTGAAGCCTGTAGTGAAAACTGTCTTTATATGAAAACCAAACCAGAACTCGGTGGGTGGCAGCCACCGTCCTGTCACTTCTGCTTCCTCCAAACAGACAGTAGACTTGTTGACACAGTGAATAAATATGTTGACAAGGTATTGACTCCTGTGAGTGAATGCTGTGACGGGGTTACCATTCTTTCTCCACGCCCCGGCAAAAACATCCGCAAATAAACAAACACTCAAGAGTCATTCAGTAAAGCGACATGACTGATTGGGCACTTGGTGCTCTTCAGCTTTAGAACAAATAATTAAGTGGCATATCTGTGTTCGCAGATAATAAGGCATTCGAAATTCCTTTATATTTTCTATTGACTGATATTTTCAGGGGAACAAAATGGTCTGTGTAGACGCCTTAGCGAGAGCACTGTCTAAGATGAAAGATTTATGCATTTGCATGTGGCTCTGAACTAAGACATGACAAAAGTGCACTGCTGCTGAGCTGTGCCGAGCAGTGTGGGTGGACTGGGGATCCACTGCTGTGTTTCTCTCGCATCATTATTCTCTCCTTTTTTTTTTTTTTTTCTCCACTGCCTCTCACTCTTCAGCTCTGTGACTCCAGCGCAGTGGGGAGATCAACAAAGGAGGCTTACACTCCTTCGCTCTCAAACATACATTAGCAATGGCACATACACAGGATAATGTGCGTGGCTGCGGTCTAAATGCAATAAGGGGCAGTGAGATATGCCTGAGCCACAGCACAACATCCTTTGCCTGCCGGTAGTGAGGTTTGAGAGTATAATAGCAAGACAAGGCGAGGTAGAGGAGATGGAGCAGGTAAGGATCTTATTTTTGGCTCAGGTGAAATGAACCTATTTCTCTGTCGCTGCCTCGTTGAAGTAAATGTTTTTCGGAAGCTGCGAAAAGCCATCTCAAACCCAGACGGTCATAGAGATTGGACAGCAGATTCTCAATCCCATGAAAGAGTCTACACTCACTTAAGGTCTCCTTCGAATCTCAGAACTGCTCAGGAAATTGCATATATTCTGCTTCTTTAGTTCTACCTTAAAATCCCAGGGCTTCTCGCCTGCTGGAACTCTGCACTGCTGCCATAGCGACAGAGTTATAGAAAGGCACGAAGCTCTTTAGCCTTTAGATCACTGACTGAAGTCTGTTTTCACACATTTTTGTATAAGTAATTTGTTTATTCGCCCTGTTAAACATGATTAATGTGTTGCTTGCACCAATCAACAACACACAAAATGTGCATAGGGACAAACTTTGAATGGATCAGTACGATTTTACAGTATTCATCAGTTTAATTTACAGTCTGTTTAAGGATAATCAACGAATCCCAACAGACCAAAACCAACATTGCCTTTATCATTAATTGTCCGTGTTTGATTTATAGCCTAATAACCTCCATTGTTAAAACATATCATCATCGTCAAACTACACTTTTGGCACTGGAATGGCACTCAGTAGAGTGCATACCAAGCAGTTTCCTTTAATTCCATCAAGCCTAATCCAATATCAAATCAATCTGCAACAAATTGTACTCACTCATAGATACCAGCCACTTAAATATGCCTGATTTTCAAACACAAATTTTGAAAAGAAAACCTGCACCAAAAATGAATGGAGTCTACTCTGAGCTGAGAAACATGTTCCATCAAAGTTTAGTGTAAATCTGTTCAGTAGATTTTGTGTAATCCTGCTGACAAAACAGACAAGAGTGAAAACATACATTACCACGGATGTAAAAACATATTCCTTCAATATAACAACTGTTGTTCATTTAGAACTGATACCACACGGCTGATGTATTTGTAATCCCCAGTTGAAAATAGTCCCAAACAAATGCGCTATTGGCTCCTGTTTGAGTTAAGTTTGCTGAAAACTACAGTCCTTTACTGTTTTAGAAAATTACTGAGCCTCTTTAAAAAACTACATTTTGACCTGTTTCAAAACATTCCCCTGTTCAGTGGGAGGTAATGGGCTTAGGGAAGCTACAGATGGTGGTAGGAGAGTCAGAATGTATCGGCAATAACAAAAATATAGATATATCCTCAGCCTTGCTGGAAATTTCAGAAGCTGGTTCCAGACCTCTGAATCACTGCCCACATCTTGGGTTTTTCAAATAGGTCGGTGTCGTTGGCTGGAAACTGACCAAGCCAGTCATAGCTTAGTTGGCAGGATTGCTAATGGGGAATGGAGTCATCTTAGTGTGCTGGAGTCAGACAAACAGCTACGCCCATGAAAAAGTGACTGAAATAATGGCTACAGTACAAGCGTGGATGGAATTAATGTGGCTGTACAGCTGTAAGTAAGAGTCTGTAGCTCTTAAATGTACAATATGTAACTTCTGCGCTCAGGGGGCAAAACAAAAAACATTTGCCTAGTGTTGTTTTGGGTGTGCCAGGTGGAGGAAGAAGGTATTGCCACTATCGCTGCTCAGTGTCGACGAGAGAGGTGCAGAGCCATCCCTACAGGAGGAGTAAACACCCGTCGTCACAAAGGATTCTGTTTCGATCTGGAGGAGAGAGCTCAGAGATTACTTTATGACTTTCTGAGTTAAAAAGTGGATTTATCTTCACTCCTGTTTATCAACCAGACAGCAGCAGCGTTCCATGGAAAGACCATTGCTGGGCGTTTATATCTTGTAGTGTTGACCGCCGACTGGAGCTGGAGGGGAAATGTACTTTTTCTTAATCAACTTTCTTGTGAGTGCTGAATTCACTGAGAATTGACCTAAATTTAAATACACAAGACACACACACAGCCCATGTGTGTGACGTTAGCTTGCGGCTAGTATACAGTAAAGTAATCTTGATGTTTGGGGAGAATAAACACGAATGATCCTGCAGTCAAACAGGCTTCGCTCGTGGTGAACAGACTATTAAACAACACCCATCGCTGATGAAAGTCGATCTGACATGTCAGACCTTCTGTCATGAAGCTGACATGACTCTAGAGAGTATATAGGTTACAACATACTATAAAATTGGGTATTTATAGTCCATAGTTTTGAGTTTATTGTAGAACTGAGACCACATCGACAGAAGGGCGGGATTGAAAGATAAAAGCGCAATCACACATCTGTCTAATCTTGTCAGAGCCGTGGTTGAGGCCAAAAATGTCTAACGGCACAAACCTCACTCAGCTCAAGGATCAATGCGCCAGGCCGACTAACTTATATATTCAACTAAACAACCCCTTTACCCCTGCACTCTCTCTGCTACAACGCAATGGAGAAGGGGGATTGCATTTCCTCCTCAAATCACCTACTGCATCCATCCCAGTAAAGTACATTTAAATAAATAAAACACATCGGAGAGTTATTTTAATGCATCAGAAAATGACAATGAGCCGGGTCCACCTCTGAAAGTAGGCCACTTTTGTGCGCAGATTACGCTGATTCTTTACTTTTAACAGCGGAATCTTATCTAGAACATTTTGTGAAGACACACTGTACTTCAGAGGAGCCTCTAATGATCAGAGGCTGACATACATGCCGCCACATTTGTAATGACAAGGGCCTCTCTTGTTCTAAGCTCATCTCCCATTTGGCGCTCTTCCTCCACTCACTTTCCAGGGCAGTTGTCATTAATAGCTATTTCCATTAATTGTTAAGTATCTTCCACATCACTTTTCTGTACGGGACTGAATAATGTAGAGGTTCAAGTATGGGCTGACTCATAATATATAACTTTGGCTTAAAATATTTCACAGATCCAGAAAGTGTTGTGACGCTTTAAGCTACGAATGAAACTGAATGTAGATTTAAAAATCGTAGCCAGCGCACAAACTGCATATGATGAATAAAACACAGCAGTACCCACAGTACAGCCTACTTTTTAGTATGAAACTGAGATGGCTCCTACATCCTAGTACTATTTTGTTTATTGGAATTAAGTTTTAAATTCTTCACACATATGTTATATACTCTAGTTTTATCAGATGTGTGTGATTTCTTTGGTCCGCTCTGTACATGCGGCATCTATTGCATGTCTGTCCGTCCCAGGAGAAAAGAAACCCTCCTCTCTTCTTTGGTTTCTTTCTTTCCCTGCTACAAGGTTTTATTTTCCTTACTTGAATTTAGAGTCAATCGCAGTCATACAATGTGCACATTGTTAAGCCCACTGAGTCAATGTGATTGTAATTTTGGGCTATATACAAAAAAATGACTTGACTTGAAATTGACTGCAAATTAGACTAAAGTACTTGAGTATAAAGTAGTGGTTCAGTAGTAGTTAGGGCTACACTAAGACTGAATGGTAAATGGCATTTATCTACTGACTGCTGAAAACGCTTTACAACACTTGTCACATTTACACATACACTCTTACATTGATGGCAGCCGCTACCATGCAAGGTGCTGACCTGCTAATCAGGAGCGATACAGTGCTTCCTATCCAAAGCACCGCATGACATTTCTCTGCTCAGCCATTCTCTCTCTCTCTCTCTCTCTCTCTCTCTCTCTCTCTCTCTCTCTCCATCTTCATATCTCCTTACTTACAAACTATCCATCCCCATGTGCACAGCGCTGCATGCATAATGGAGACTTGGATAATGAATCATCACAGATGTTTTGTTGGACGTCTAGGCGTTAGAGAATTGTGGTCCCTATAAGTTCCACTCCTTAGCATGCTTCACACACATATGGAAGTTTTTACATCCAGCCAAAAAGAAGAAGTTTTAGGGTCTGGGCCACTCGAGACCACAGGATTGAATGTGGGATGTTGGAAAAAGCTGCATTTTTTCACACTCCAACCAAAAATGATGGGCTTGTAAAGACCACATCCCACCACTTGCATGTGTTCTGCATTACAGCCCCCCTTCATTTCTGTCCTCCCCTGTTCTCCCTCACACTGCTCGCCACCTGGTATGTGCTCATCCATGGCTATCATGATTACAACCTGAGAAATGTATCAGTGTTTGCCTTTTCCATCAACCCCTCCTAACATACTTTGCTGAAATGGATGACGAAAAGTCTCTCGACTCTTATCTCATGTCCTGAATGAAAAGGGCTGTCCTCATTGTGTTTTATGTGGTGCAGGGAGCGAACCTGGGCTTATCTGGATCCCCCGCTAACCCAGAAAAAGAAGGAAACCTGCAAGCTGGTTGAGGAAAGGCCTCACAATCACATCAGCTGGAGTTACATTAGTCAGCTGTCCACATGTTTCTTGTTGAACCTTCGCCCACAGAACACATTCAGCCACAACAGCCTTGACTGAGCATGGCTTTCTTCACTGGGATCTCCTTGATCTCAATACTGAACTGAGGTGGCTGGAGTGATGCAACTGATTAGCTCTGTTTGTTTGAGCTTATGTCCTTGAGCAATTTTCAAGACTCCTATGTCTCTGTCCGAACCGGTTGATCAGTGCAACTTTGCACACCCACCCACATCAGACGAAGTGTGTTTATTTGACAGGACTTGGCTCAGGGCTGTTTTGATGAGACAGAAAGACTATTAACGTGTCAGGGTGAATCGAGCCAAACTGTCTCATATTGTGAATGTTATTGTATTCTCAGAAGGCTCACCACACCCTTGTTCTTTCCTGGCTTGATGGCCCGATGTCAGCAGCCAAGATGAGCAGTTGGGACAGTCCATGGAGAATGCAGACTGGCTTGGATGGTTTTATCAATATGTGAGTAATGAGTCCTCTCCAAAGTCCACAGGAAGAGTCCATCACAGCAGATCGGCCCCACCTAAACATCTATCTATCTATCTATCTATCTATCTATCTATCTATCTATCTATCTGATTCTACTCCTCCCAGGGTTAGCCACAGCTGTCTTGGCCCCAGCTGTCTTTGAAGCGGATGGGAGTAATTACACGATGCAATGAAAACCAAATAACACTTGGTTATAGCTGTCGACTAGCTTGGATTACGTTGATTGGCTGG
>OMLP01022636.1:60396-71060 GCA_900302685.1 Spondyliosoma cantharus | reverse complement strand
CGTAGTCCACCATTGTTGTTGTTGTTGTTGTTATGAGACGTCGCGGGGTTCAGAGGTCGAAGGCTAGAGGTGGAGGGGTGGGGCGATGGAGTCATCCATACCATAAGTATGAGGATTCACCGTCCACACGAGAACTCGAGGGCGCCGTTTTCGGATGTTTCCACCCTGAGACCAGGTTTCAAAAAAGTGCGTTTACAGGATCCATGTGGACGATCGGACAAAACGATGCAAAACGTGTGCGTTTACACTAAAGAGCGTTTCCATGTGGACGGCCCCTCAGGCAGCTGCGAGGTGTGAAAACCATTAACTGTACCCTGGTTATAAAAACCTGAAGCGGCTTTTTGAAGTACATCACCACAGGTCTGTAATTTGCTTTTGAGGGAAGATAACCGAGGTCGCAATCCTTTGATGATGCACTCATGTTGGATTTCAACCTGACATCCGCCCTCCCCCACGTTCACACACACACACACACTGCACCAGGTGTGTGTGTGTGTGTGTGTGTGTGTGTGTGTGTGTGTGTGGCCTCAGTCCATTTACCTTAACTGATCTGCTACAGTGATTTTCGAGGTGAGCGAAGTCGCTGCGGCTTGTCAGCATATGCTTTACGGAGATGCACTTAGAATGAGTTGGTGGAAGAGGTAAAAGCAAATGACCACGCGCCGTAAAAAACACACACACACACACACACACACACACACACACACTCAGACACCATTCTCCAGGCGTTTCCCCCCGTTCCATTTACAGTAACACTCCAGAAAAAAAAAAACTAAATATTATTTTAATAAACAATAAAATGGGCTCCTTGCTTTCCACTTAAGCTGTTAACCGGGTGACTCCAGCGGCGGTGCGGGGGGAGCCGTTCCTCACTCTAATCCGCATGTAGCTGCGGCAAGGATTTCCAATACTCCATAAATTCAGGGCTTATCTCCAGACAGTGACTAGTAAATGGTAAGCAATGCTATCAATCATGGCGCTCCCTGCTGTGTGATTCATAGTAATGTGTTTCCATTTAAAACTCCCCCGGGGTGGAGGAGAGAGAAGAGAAGAGGAGAGGAGAACAAGCAAGTCTCCGGGCATCAAATTCCCCACAACAATCAATACGTGGAGCTCAAACAGGCCATGCCTCAGCCTGCCGAGGGACAATAAATGTATTAAGGTTAGGAGAAATGCATTAAAGGGAAATGTGTTTAGGTGAAAGGAGGATAATCAGAAATGAGGCATCAAAGCAAAGGCTGGGAGCATATGGAGACACAGCTGCCTGGAAGAAAAGGCCTGAGTGGAGCAGCTTTGTAACACAGCGCTGCTAATGCTACATTTTTCAAAAGGCAGGAGGTCTTTTGTGGGCACAAGATGAAGAAGGATGGATGTGCAAGCCCTTTTTTTAACAGAGATCTGGCATTTCTACCGTCAGGCAGACACGTCGTTACACCACCTTTGCTGCTTTTATACAGCGAACTAAAGAACGGCGGCACGAGTGATTTTATGATAGCAGGCTGGCTCTCCAGGAGCAGAAGGGGCTTGGCATTTAAACACGGTCCGAAAGGAAAACCCGCCGAGCACAGGTCTATAACCGGAGGGGTCGACAGATATGGTTTTTTCTGTGCCGACACGGATCATAAATAATCAATGAGACCGAAAACGAATAAGCGGTACCGATATACACAGCAGGAACAAAAAACCTTGGTTATAAAGTCGAGAACGCTTTGAGCTACTACGAGTATTTCCATTTTCTGCTTCTTTATACTTCCACTCCACTGAAGTTATATGATAACTATAGTTACTAATTACTTTGCAACATCTACTTACTACCAGTTACTCTGCAGATTCAGATTATTCTGCATTAATTGGTTACACCTCATGCGTGACAGCCTATCAGATCGCCTCGTTAGCAGGAGACTGAGTGAGAGCACAGTGTAGTGATGAGAAAGGATGCTGCGTCAGAGCCGCAGCAATCAATTTAGTTTATTGGCAATCGGACACAAAAAAGAACACTATTGATAATTTAAAAGATGCTGAATTCCCCTAGTTTTTACCAAAACAGTTGTGTAATTTAGAGAAGATGCATGCTGTGATGGACTATGAAGCTGCCATGACTGGGTTTTCTCTTTTGCCTCTACAGAGTGAAAACCAGCAGGCTTTGACTTTTGGTATTTTCAGCGGTGTAACGGGGCGATCTTGTCGTCATGAGCGGGATCAAAAGATTGTGATGTTTAATGCAACATCTGCGAAATCTGCTTCTGACTCACGGCTCCACTCCTACGACAACAGGTCACTCTCAGTTTAACGAGGCCATTCCTCCTGATGGGGTAAACGATCAGACGCTGGTGTGGGCGGGGCATTGAGCAGGACCACAGAGTGACATCACAGCCTAGCTATTGGATTTTAAAATCAATTCAATCCTGTTCTCTTTTTTTTTTTTTTATCTATTTTGCTGACGTCAGCTGCTCATGGCTGAAGGGTCTGATGAGGTTTAAGCTGATTAAATCAATTAAGCATCCTAAACCTTTAAATTGACTTTTACATTCGATCCTTAACGAAGACTTTACAATCATTTCTGAGACGTACAGATACAGGCTGTACGAATAACCTCTGTAATGTCTGATTCAGCCACTTAGTACGATATAGACTTATATAACAGAATCACTTGCATGCACGAGTGAGACGAGAAAAGACCGGCACGCAATTGAAATAACAAAAAACAAAAATGCAATCAGCGTGTAGCGTTTTTAACAGAACGTAGCCTCATTGTACGCCGGGCTACTTGAGGCCAACCTCACACACACACACGTGCTGCAAATGACGTATCGAGGAAAATGCAACACCACTAATCTCTTCCTCCCTCCTGCACAGCCGTCACAGGCTTTAAAGCTGAGTGGGGCCACAGCGCCGCATCCTCCGTCCACGCGAGCGTCCGCGGCGTCACACAAACAGACATTATCAATCAGAGCGCCGCACTCTGCGAGCTGTATGAAGAGTGCATCAATCAGAGGCTGCGGTGTTTGAGACGCACCGACGAGCACGAACTCTCCCGGTGACCACGCGCTGATGTGTTTTATATCCTCCGCGCGTTAGCCTGCGCGCGGTCCTGCTACGGCGGCTAAACAACGCAAGACACGTGTCTCATATCTACCCCTCGCCGTCTGCGTACACCTACAGGCTCCTCGACCTATTCGAGTTGAAATCAGCGGGTCGTCTGAACTGTCAATCACTTCATTCAGAAGACTTTAAATATAGGTTTCTGAATTGGTGCCTACGCAGAGATTTAAAAACCGTAGCGGCTCATGATCTGCCATACATTGGAGGCATTCCCTCCCTGATACCGCTATATAAAATTCATTAATCCTTGTTTGCCTACACACAAAACACACGTGCCAGATATAGTGCGCACACGGTATCATATGACTGCGGTGCATATAGGCATAATTTCATACCTGTGTCAATATAGGATTTAGCGAGAGCAATTATTTATCACCCACAGCAGACCGTAAAGGTAACTCGACAGCATTCTCTCTGTGCGCGCCAATGATTCACCAGTAAATCATGTGTACCATACATCCGTTTGTGTTAAAGCAGGTGATAAATCACGGACCGATTCTGCATTTTCCATACAAAAGCATTCGTCTGCTACCTTCTATCAAGCAGGAATTGTATGTATATATGAAGAGAGAGAGAGAGGCAGACACTGGAGCGCTCATTCACACTGGAGGATATTTTAGTTAGAAGCCTTCGTGTTTTCTGATCTGCTCCTCTCTTAATTTGCCGTTTTTTTTTCTTTGCCGTATGTGCAAACTGAACCGGTTTGTCTTGATAACTTCAGGATGAAGTCCGTTTCCACAGCACTGATTCTGTCAGTACAACAGCACGAGGGGGAGGACCGGGACTCACTGCTGCCACGAGTATCTTCTCCATCAGCAGAGCAGGTTTCATTCGCTCATCATTTGTGTTTTCTGCCACCAATGAAACTCAACACTTCCACGGACCTGATTTTCCACATTAAATGTCTTCCTGCAGCTCCAGTGGCGTAATCCTCTCTTTTCTGGTGGCTGTCTTTTAATTTGAAACGTGCAGGACGCGTCGGGCTGACAATAAAGGCCTTCCACACCGGTGACATGACAAATAAACGACAGGGATACGCTGAATATGTCTGATGAACTATTCACACAGGCAGTGACACAAATGCAATGCATGTTTTGATTTGTGATTTTGCCACACATTAAAAAGAAACAGCCGAGCAGGAGATGGTAGAAGAACAGAGGCAGCTTGCAGAGCTCAGAAAAGAGCCCCGGTGATCTTTGGGGTCGCGCTGACAGGCCGACCGAGGTCGCACTCACTGTGTTCATCTCAGCTGACTGTCCCAGGGCTCCCATCCGATCCATTACGATGTATTAATAAGCCAAACAGTTAGCTAACAAGTTACAATGAAATGTAAGACAAATGTGTTTGTTTCCTGTACAGACCTTTACCACAACAGAGCAGCACAGTCAGAGGTGAGAGGAAGGCTTCTCTCCCATTTGCGATGGGATTTATTTCATTTGTTTGTTTTCCAGGCATCTGCTGACAGATTGAAACACAGAGCTCTAACGAATCAGCTGGTCGTCAGCGTTTGGATGCCTGTTGAACGCGACGCAAGCGGCACAGGAGCACAGAAGCCTGCATTTCAGCGTTTGCGGCAGCCATTCACGCAGACTTGTGCGTCTGAATATGCAAGCGTAAAAAAGAGAAGGAATCATGCAAATCGCTCTCTCACTCAAATACATTTACAAACACATACCCCTAATAAATGAATGCATACACGCCAGCAGAGCGGTGAATCCAAGTGGGAATCGCTACACTGTTGCTCGATTGACATTCAGTAGTAGGCTGAAACAAAGTGTCAGAAGCGCAGAAAAGGCAAAGTAAAAGTAATGCATCGTGACGTGACAAAAACAGCCGAGATCTGAGGCGCCGTTCTACGCCGAGACTCTGTGGCAGATTCCCATTAAAACACAACAAAGACCTAACAAACATGTCACCAACCCAACACAGCCTAAATGGAAATAGGTCCGCTTACATTTTACTTTCATTCTTCGATAATCGCTCGCAGACATGAGGGAAATGGAGTTTGAATGATGCTTGGTGAGCACAAAGGACCTTTTCCTTGTGCAAATGATCCATTTAGACTTTACCCTCTCTCTGTGCTCCCGTCGAGTCAACACGGTCACAAAACTCATAAATATATTTTACCAGAGCCCATTAGTGATCTATTTCAAAGAACCCCTTTGAATTAAACTTTTAAAATAATCGCCCCACTCTTTCATAAGCCTACGGCATGAATGATGAAAAACCCAATATTCTGTCCAAGAAAATAAATATATTCTTTGTCATGGCACAATCAGCCCCGCTGTCTCCTCCAACTTCAATTTGGATGGTCTGGGGGAGGTGCCGAGAGGCCATGTAAAGAGAGATGGAAAGGATAAATGGATGGCTACTGTCATTCTAAAGGCAGATTTCTCATTATGGCAGAGTTAAATCAAACCAAGATGACAATTTAAGGCTGATTAGGGCAACACATTAGAGCAGAGCTGAGATTATGAAAGGGAGACCCGTCGTAAAAACGTACGAGTTGATAGAGTAGCTGCTATTTCACATCAGGATAAATACAACCGCTTCATGGTAATGGCTTTTGAAGTGCTGTCCCCTAAAACTAAATTATTTGAGCCGGTCTTCTATATAGAAAAATGTCTTTATCAATCATCGTCCTTGAGATTGTTTGCAGTCAAGAGGATGCATGTACCCAATCTCCCTTTATGTGACGAAAGGCCTCCAACTGTTTGGCAACGATTCACATCTAGCGATCAATACTCCATTATTTAGGTATCCGCAATGCATGCCATTGCATAGTATGGGTCCTAATACCTTGCATCTATCCTGCGAAATGTCTGTAAACATCGGTAGCGGAGGTAGAAGTATGTGCATCCTCTGTTTATCATGAGGCAAAGTGATAAATTCTCCACATTGCACCTTTTGCGAGGCATCATGCTGGAGAGGATTAGCGCTGCGGTACGTTACCTAACCGTGTATTGAGGTAGGTAGGCGCCACGATCGGCAGCTGCACTAGTGGAATAAATTCACAGTTCTCGCAGGTTCGATATCAAATTATTTCACGGAAATCCCCCAAAACAAGGTTAAGAATGAGTTCGGACCCTTTAGGACCCTGTTTTTGGTGCACAGTGGAGGCTGTGAAGTTGCCAGTGCGGCGGCTCACTGCAATATTAGTGTTTATGTCGACTGTGTGTTGGTTCACGCGGTCCACCACCCGCCTGCTCGGAGCTGCTCAACAGTGCAGCACCACGTCCCTGATAGGAGGCTCTGTAGCCGATACTTGCAACTTTACATGATGAATGACGCGGGGGCAGTTAAAGGCAGGGTGACCAGGCATCCTGAAAAATGTGGATTTTGAATGAAAGGTTCTTCTAAAACTCTGTCCCAACTGTCCAGAGTTTGGATTAGTTATTGCCTTAAAAAAAAAAAAACCTTGAATACTGATCGTTGCATCACCATGTCACCCTGCAGCCGGCTCTGCAGTGGCGACAGCAGCTTGCATCCTACATGAATCACGGCTCTCGTTTCTTTAAGCTCTGTACAGTGACGCCACCAGTTAATACACAGCTACTGCGAGAGCAACGATACGACTGTCGAATTAAATCGATGTAATTAATTCAATTTAAACCGAATAAAGAATTGCGGAGGGAAATTAAACCATCCACTGCTGACAGTCGTGGTGTTTTTTTTTTGTCTTAATGTCAGACAGCTGACGTCGTGAACGTGCATGTTCATTACCATCATGACCACTTGATCACATCCACCCCCGACTCCCTTGTCCCGAATTTCAGCCATTCTCATCTGGTCACCCTCCCTAACAGACGTTTTCCCCATAAGCTGACATGGTGAAAAAAAAACAGTGGACATGTGTTTGGGGCGTCACAAGCTCCACAAAATAACTATTTTCCCTTTCCGTATTTGATCCATCAGTCTGAGAGGGACCGCATGTTTAAATCATTTAAACCCCTGTCAGGTTAGCAGAGGGCTAAACCAGAAGTTAGCCGTCTCAGCCGGCCGAAGACTCTCCTGCTCACGCTCTACGGGGTGACATCGTGGGAGCTATGGGGAACGGCCAGGGTTTTTTCGGCTTCACGCGCCACTGAGCAGCTTTCATTAGAACAAACAGGGCTCTGCTGTGGACGCTGTACCCAGCTCTTGTTATACACCCGTGTGCAGCACACAGCATCATCTGTGATCTGTAACAATTTCGCTAATTGAATGGGTAGAGACGAAGGCACCGACCTACATAAAAGATCCTACAAACTACTTTCATTTATCTTTTGCTAATCTGGTTAAGTTTAATTCTTCCGCGGATACGTGATCACACAGACACTGATCTCGGTAGGCTGTGCGAGATTGGGGCTCAGCCGCAGAGCTACTGGGACAATGGATGGGGGGGGGAGGGGAACAGTCAGGCATCACAGGACTACAATGGCAGTAAGACTGGCTGGAAAATATTAAGTTGGGATTAATCGTGGGGAACAAGGGACAGTTGTGGTTCATTTAGGAACAGGTGTGCAGGGAGGAGCAGAATCAGTGGCTGGTAAAGGGTGGGGAACTCTGCAGGCATCTGGTGGAGAGATGGTGAATGACAAGGTCTGGAGAGGTGAGCAATGAGTGAGGGGGTTGGGGAAAAGGGAGTCTGACGGGGGAGGTGACATTATCAACTGAGACCAATTTAATAATAATATGCTTCACAGTTTATATCTAACATTTGAAATGCACATCACGTGTCGTGCTCTGCCCCATCACGTCACCCGGCAACCCTCTTCCACTTCGCTGTGCTTGCAGATAGCTCCGGGGTAGCGGCATCGACATCCTTGATGCTTCTACAATAATAATCCGCACTCCTTTTCTATCAAAGAATGCCCAGCTGATAACAACACTTCTGTGGGGCGAGAGCAGCCCCCCCCCACACACTTTCGACTTTCCTCTGGAGGACTTTAAAAAGTGTTGTTAAATGGGAAGTTCCAGCTAGCAAACATTATTTTTAGACGGCGTTCCAACCAACCTCTTCTCTCTACCACCCCCCCCCTTCCTCTCTCAATTTAGACATGCTCCACAGGATTTGCTGCTCCGCAGAGGAAGGTAAGCTTGGCTAAATGTGGGTTTAAAGGGGGTCAGGTAACTGAAAAGCTGAACAGCTGCCTCAGGTGAACATTTTCAGACTAAGTCAAAAAAAAAAAGAAGGAAATAAAAGCCTGAAGAGAATTGGGAGCTCATATCTGAAGCAAAACCCTTCACTGAACCTTGAGATATTTAAGAAGTGTTTGGGGTTTAAAAATGCCCAACTGGTGTTAATCTGTTTAATCTCCTTCAAAACAGCACCGCTATCTCTACCTCTAACAGTGATCATGTCCCTGCTCGCTGCCCGGACCCCTGAGAGGGAAAGGCTTGTCCCACATTATGCTTCTCACCAGCCAATCCTCTTAGTGCCTAATAATCTCCTTTATTTCAACTAGGTGTCCGCAGTTAGCATCATGGCACCTTGCGGCCCCCTAAGTCACAGTCTGAAGGGCTAAACTGACCGTGACGTTGATCCCAGAGGCTGATACGCAGCCACAGTTTTGTTCTACGAGAATTCCCGTTTTCAGTTTATTAAATGTCTCCACCTTGTAAATGACCACTATAAAAACACACCCACATGAAGACTGCATAACATTTATAAAACAAAAGTCATCAAATATTCAGCTCTTCTAAGGAAAACACTTTAAACAATAAGTGATAAACGGAAAAAAAGCACGAGAAAAAACTAAAAGAAAACTGACCATTTGAATATTTTAGACTCCTCTTGATCTCTCTGCTAGACGGACGCTGTTCTTCGAGACCACAGGATTCCAACGTGCCGCAGCTGGAGCTGGATCAGAGTCTGTGATGGAGGCAGAGGGCAGCTGAAGTCAGTCAGCAGGTATGATATACCTGGTACTTAAGAACGATGCAGCGGTCAGGACCCGACAACCCGCTCTACACCCTGAGCTACAGCTGCCCTGCAGCCCCAATTTTATTTTAGGTGTAGTGCATTTGAATCAGCTTTATTAAAATGTACTTCCTTGACACATTCCTTTCAGTTCTGATGGCACACCAATTAGTCCCAAGCATAATTTCCAAGAACAATTTACTGGCTAGCTGAGCCATTGGGGTAAATCTCCATGTTGGTGCCAGCTGTGGTTGCTAAGAGACTCGTGATTTGAAATTTGGCATAGCTATGAGACAAAAACATTATGATTAATGCCACTTTTACTATATCCTCTGACTGTAAATCTTCACATGTAAATCTTCACAACTGCCCTCCTATTCCTCTCTTCTTCCTATCCTACTTCCCATCTCTAATTATTACCATTTCTCTCTTTCCGTTACTGAACTCCCTCTCTTCTTCAGGGATTATGAAGTCTTGCAGTGCTGCAGTTTCAGTTTAAACTTTAACAGATTTGTGGTTCTAAGGCCCCAATATTAAAAAAAGGAATACATTTAGTCAGGCAAAGTGGGGTAAATTCAAGAATTCTGGATAGTAAAATGTTTTCTTTCTCCACAAGTGGCTTTTGCTAGTCAACAACAAATAGGACTAGCGGGCAGTTGAATCAAAAGGACACACACACACAATTCAAGTTGGTACTCGGCCTCCTGGTGAATCCTGAGCTCCATCAGAGCTATCTGAAGAAATATTCATATAGGTTTAATTCTCTTTGCTCAGGAGAGACTCCTCTGTCCTGTCAAGTTTAGAGAAAAAGAGTCAGCGATGGATCAAGAGAAAAGACTGGCTCGGAGTGGCGACAGTTTGGTTAAATTAGAGGCCGCGTTGTCAACTCACAAGATTCTGATCGCAAGTCAAGTCGCCCGTTTTGACAGAGGTTTAGGTGTTACCGTCTCTGCTGTAGGTAACGTTAGCTTTGCGTGCTGTTGTGTTGCATTCAGAAACGGCGAGCGGCGCCAAATAATCGCACTGTAAATATCTACATAATATTCCTTCAAAAACTGACCAATGCGAGGATGGTTAGACATGTTGAATAAACGAGGCACAGTTTTTTTTTTTCACCAAACTTACTAACGTCATGTGTTCTACTGCAACACGCACATTGCTTTGGCATTGCAGCCGGTGCACTCGCACTAATGTAGCAGCGTTGCATCATGGGCCACTTCAAGTAACTCCATCAACCTTGTTGAAATCTCTTTTTTTTTCTGAAAACAGAAGGTGACTGCAAAGGGTGACATCTCACCATCAATACTAATTACCACCCAATGAGAAGGTAATTGGTGGAAATGGATGTGGAGCAGCTCATTTACATATTCATAATAAATGCTACGCTACATAACACAGCTGTGAACCAATAAAGAACTGAGCAAACACTACGGCTGAGGCTTGTTCTAAACCCTGAGGGTTGGACCGTACTACTACTTTTCCGCAATTGGGATCCCATCGTTATTGCTGCCATCATCACAAAAGGCAGGTAATTAAAGACACTTTTTATTTCATGCTTTTTTAGCTGAGGTTACTATATTCTGTTTCTTTTTTTTTCTTTTTTTTTTTTATGGGAAAATGTTGCTTTCTTGTTAAATATGTTTTGGGGTTGAAATGTGTG
>OMLP01022636.1:48378-60376 GCA_900302685.1 Spondyliosoma cantharus | reverse complement strand
TTTTTTTTTTTGTTTGTTTCTTTATTTTTTTTTTTTTTTTTTTTTTTTTTTTTTTTTTTTTTAAAATGGGAAAATGTTGCTTTCTTGTTAAATATGTTTTGGGGTTGAAATGTGTGTACTTTTCTTATACTTACTGTTAGTTGTTATTCCTCCACAAGAGAATTTCTATGGTTGACTGGCACCTCAGACACCTTGGCACATTATTCTGTTAAAATAAATCCTGTTGTCTTTTTGTACCCATAAATTCATCAGACAAATATAGGACTAGATTTGTACACAGCGTTTCTGGAGCTCTGTCAAAGTGCAGCTCTTGCCGTCCTGTTTTGGTTTTGTTTTCCGTCCCCATATTTTGTTTTGTCGTACAAACCTGCCTTTCCTTCAGACTGCCTCTCAGCCTCTCTAAATGTGACTGTACTGTTAACTAAAAAGCCTCTCGCGCTTATGGTTTAATTCCACCGAGTCCACATCTGCACAGCAGCGCCAAACAGGGAGGTGCATGGGGGAATGGTTTGACACTCCCATCTGACTCGAGCCTAATGGGGCGGCAGGGTCATGCTGTTTAATGGCAGTTAGCTAGCTGAGTGACAGCGCTGCACCAGGCCAGGGGCTCAGCTGTCATGGATCGCAGGTGTGCTGCTGAGTTATGTGTCATTGTAGGACGCGATAAGGTCGAGAAGAGACTGGGTGGGAGAGGGAGAAATTGATAGAAAAGATAAGGAGAAAGAAAGCAGAGAGTAACGAGAGGACAGAGTATCGGGGACATCCCTCAGAGCATGTCGCTGACCGGAAGGTTCAACGCTAACTGACAGTCACGAGATGATGCGCCGCATCTGTCGAAAAAAACAACCAAAACCAGCGGTAAACAATCCAATTTGATCCAATTCTGACATGTACAAGTACAATTCATAGAGAACGTGGCAAAAGAGACAAAGGACTCTGAGAAAGGGACTCTGGCGGCCGGCTCATCCCACCTGCACGACTCGCTCTTGTGTTGCAATTTAAGTGGGGGAAATGTCAGCGGCAATTATAATGCAAAGCTAACCTTTTGAGAGGAAGATTACTGCGCTGATATGTTGTAGCTTGTCATACATGGTGACAAAGAATGCTTTGGACAATTCTCAGAAATTCTCATGAGGGAAAATGGCTCCGTCTGTGCAACCCGGAGTTTATTTGACAATGCAAACATAAGAAAGGCTCTCAAAGGGGGAATTAAACCTTGCACTTCTTATTTTTCAAATTAAAACTTATGGATTGGTCATTATTGCACGTGACCATATGCATTGAAATGCACTTGATACTCGAATATTAATGCCTCCAAATTGATTCTCCACAGACGCTCTATGTGTAATTTAAATTTTTTTCTATCTCCCAAAATAAGCACCTATTCTTTCCTGCGTAGCATTGACTAGAGAGGCAAAGAAGGAGTTATTTCAGGCATGTTAGGGCTTTGAAGATACGTTTGCATGGACAATATTAGGTAACTGGCGGTTGTCGTACTTCCAAGGCTTAAATGAGCATGAAACTCATGAAAGAAGTCAACTATGACACCCAAGAAGCAGCGCAGTAAAAAAAATCCAATCGCTGAGCGGAAATTATTTCCAGAACCCGCAGCTCTGACTTCAAGATTCCGGGGGTTGAATAGATGCGTGTCCTTATCTGATGATGTGAGTAAGCAGAGTAAAACTGAGAACGGGTCTTTTATATCTAATCCATGTCGCAGGTTTGAGGTCGTTCTGGATTTTTAATCAAAGTTAATCAATTTACCCAGTAAACCTGGAACATGCCCCAGTTAAGTGCTAAACAAAGGACCTCCGAGAAACATCAAAGCACGGTTGCGACAGCGCCGCTACGCTCCCCCTGGACCTCTTTAGTCATTTTAATATTCATAAAATTGAAGAAAGACACCTGAGCGAAGCAGGTTTTACAACAGCACTTCCTAAATGAGGAAGAACGATATTGTGCTGTAATGGAGAAGGCTTATATAAAAGGTGCTGAGCAGTGAAAAGTCACTTGTCCAGCTCTGAATTGATCTGTATTAAAGACGACTTTACAAAACTCCTCCTCCTTTTCAACAATTCAAATCCAACAGCAACAAAACATTTGCATGAAACACGAAATAAGGAAAAGTCCACCATTTGGGCTAAAACATGTCGATATGTCGAGATGTGTAACGTCGGTTCAGATTTCATTTCCGCCGTTTTCAAATGTTTCCACCCTGAGACCAGGTTTCAAAAAAGTGCGTTTACAGGATCCATGTGGACGATCGGACAGAACGATGCAAAACACGTGCGTTTACACAGAAGAGCGTTTCCATGTGGACGGCCCCTGAGTTAATTACCGGGTTCCACATAAACAAACGCAAAACCCGTCAAATACACAGTGAATGAAAAGGAATCATCACCTCCTGACTATAAAAATCCACATTAACATTTTGGTGCCAGTCTGGCTAGTTGTTGAAATACAGTCCGCTCCAGAAGTGTTGGATGGACAGACCACAGATGATTTCTGTGACATCGGGATTAATATTCATTTTCTTTATCAAGTTTGGAATCAGGCTGTAATGTCTGAAACGACACAGAGGACATATTTATATCATTTTGAGTGATACACATTCTGTACTCATAGCCTGCTCCTCAGAATACTTTAACACCGGCAGCCTGCATATGTGTGGGAGTTGTAGTTACGGACTGCACTGTAGCGACTATACATTTGATAAGTCTGCTGATTGCAGAGATGGGAGCAGTTACTCCAGGCTGACACCACAAACAATCTATGCGCCCTTTTGTGTCAAAGAAGTGTTGTGCAACACAGCGAAACTGTTGCCTCAAGCAGGGAAAATATCATCTCGCATCTAGGTGCAAAAAAAAAAAAAAAACACTATATGGCTCTGTAGTAAATCTGTCTGTGTGCAGAGCTATTAGGTCCTTCAGGTCCATTAATCAAGGGCCTCTGGGGGTTTTAAAGGTCCAGGTTAAGTCTGATAGGTGACAGGGTTTGTGCTGTGGCTGCAGCCAGACTGCGGGCTAGAACTCACGAAAGCATTAAATCAGCCAAATAAGTTAGAATGCTTAAAGGGCACCTGGAAATCCATTTGTTACCTTTTTTTTTTATTCAGGTTTATAAGTTCTTCTGGGCAGCAATGTAACGTATTGCTTTCATAACAAGCTTCTTTTTTTTTTTTTTTTTCATTTTCTCTATATGTAAGAGGTAAGCTGGTCTTTACAGACAGTATTCTTGAAGCCTGGTTACGAGTAGAGTAAACTCGACTGGTATGTGTGTCAGTGTTTAAATGTTAGAATATGCATATTAGAGGTCTAAATTGGGAGCTGCACACAGAGGGAAAATGACAGTTCATGCATCAGGCTGAGAATGTTTAATAAGTGAGTGACTCAGTCAAAATCCCAATGAATCAAACAGACATTCACATTCAAATACGATTCGGTCATTAGAGTCAATTACTGCCTTTCAGTGTTTGAATGTTCATCTCAGATAGCGGAGACATTGTTGCTTTATCAACGATTTGCCAGCCAGCCAAACTCCACCGAACCTGCAGCACCTCATTTATTGGAGGAGGGGCTCCGTCTGACATCCAACCACTGTGAACTGGGTTACCTTCTCGTTACCTTACTCGAACCATCCGTCAAGCACGTTTATCAGCTTCACTTCCCGTGAGCCAACTCGTTTATCCGCGCAGCTGCTTCGACTGGGACTTGAACCCTTGTCAACGAGTCCCGAGTCGCTTTCTCAACCCCTACACCTAACCAACCAGTCGGCTAGTTCACCCAGCTGTTTCCTGAACGACCAGTCTGACCTTACATGACTCTTCTACATTATCCACCGCATCATTTATCTGAGGAGGCGCTCCAACTGGGACCTAGCGCCTCAGTTGCCAAGCGGCGTTGTTAACTTCTACTCTGTCTAGCTGCTGCGAACCAACTTGACAACCAGCATAAAATGTTGATGATTAATGTTACTGCAGACCACTGTAGGATTATCAGTACTGCTTTAATTTGTGATGGGACCCCTTCAGCACACATCAGGACACCGGCTCCAGGACATCAATAGGACCCCGAACTCCAATTCGACCTCGTTTATTGCAGGAAACCACCAGCCTGTCTGATAAACTGTCATCAATTCCACCTCTTCAGACACGGGCCCAGAGTTCGCAAAGAAGCCGTATAGTGTTCTTTACGTTACTCTCCTGGATTACTACAGACATCCATCCATCCCATTTATCAACCTCACCTCCACCGAAGCTCTCCCCGTCTCCACCGTGCTTCTCTCATCCACCCCAGTTCTGTGACTTGAACTCTGATCGCTGAGTTGCAAAGTGGTGTTCTTAACCTCTGCCTTATCCAGCCACTGTGAGCCACTTTGCAGTAATACAAAAACACACTCATACCGCTGCAGATATCACAGAAGTATTTATACTCTTGACTCTGCAGCGCAGACCACCATCAATCTGTCAAGTAATCAGTTATGTACACAGCGGGTGTCTTTGAAGCAGAGTCAGGTCAGTGATAACATGCCCTCAGGGAGCAGACACATGAGATCATGCAGCACTTTGTAAAGCAAGCCTATAATTAGATCAATCCAGAGGCTCAATATAAATAACATTTTCTCTTTTTGAGCTAATTTACACGAGCGTGCCGTCGTGAGATTGATTTCTGTTCAATTTTCAGTTTGAAAACCTCTGAAATGTTTTAACCTTTTATGCATTCTGTCCACAATATAGGTTGATGTATAGTTTAAAGTCAGATAACAGGCCATGATTGCTTTTGTGTGTGTGTAGCGTAAGTGGTGCATTGGAGCAAGTAATGGGAGACAATGACTGGAGAAATGGATGACTCCTCAGAAGTCACCTTGAGTGAACAGAACTCATCATTCATATGCCGAACATGCGCACGCTGACACATGCACACACACGGGCACAAACACAAACGCACACGTCCTCTCTCTCTCTCTCTCTCTCTCTGACCAAGGTCTTTGTCACATTAAGGACACCGGGCGTTTTGCACTGTGCTGGGTGATATTCGTCAGCCGCGTCTTCTACCAAATCTGCCTCCATCATCACCAAAGACGACGCCGCTGACAGTGACGTAGTTCGTTTGCAGTTTCAGTTCCGTTCTTACGTTATTTATACGTGTTCCTCGCAATTTCAGGCCAGTTTGGTTTAGCACTGAGGGAGGTGTGACCTGTAGCCTGAGACATCGTAATCTGACGTCATGTGCTTGCTTTATGAATGGCATGGTGTTTTTTTTTAACATTTATTGATATTGTTTCCTGTGTTGGTTGTGATGTCACATGTGAGACACGCTTAATCACGCAGATGTAATTTTCTTGGCTATTTTCAGCTCTGATTGTCTGTTTTTGCTCGTATGCTGTCTGACTGAAACCACGTTTCCATCAACACAAAATCGATCTTTAACTGTCACGTCTTGCCTTGTGTCTCACCTATAGGTCAGCATCGGGGCCCAACGGGGGGGCGGAAAAGTCATTTTTATAGATATTCAATATTAAATGTTTTTTAAAGCTAATTATTTTCTGGAAAATGAGAAAAAATATCAATGACTCATCCCACACTTGGAGGCGTATACACATCTTTTATTCAATAATCGCTCTCTTAATTTTTATGATACTGCCATGATTCACTGGTTTGAGTGAAACTGGATCATATTTTACATTCTATGGAGAAAGTTAATGAGGATGTCGTCTTCAAGAGGAGCTGCCAGTCTGGACAGAGTCAGAGGACAGAGGACTTTAGCGCTAATGGCTACAGTAAACACAAGTCAATGTCCACGACAAGTGTTGTAACAAGCCGCCTCCTGTTTTTTACAGGAAACGTGTAGCTATGCCGAAGCAATTAGCACTCCACGAGCTGTGTCATGGGAACTTTAAGTGTTTTTTATCAAGATAAAGACCCACTAAAACTTTTTTTTTGTTACCTATATAGAGTCATAGTCAACTAAGTAAGGACAAGAAAGCTGAGCAAATGTGACTAAAACTCAGTTTGACATTTCAGCTTGAAAAATTAGTTGAAACAAAGTCAACAAAGTGACTTGGAAAAAGATGTTTGGCAAAGAATTCTCCACTCACTCGATGTTTCTGAAGCTTTCTGTCTTATTTTGGTCACATAATCAAAGACGTAGGTTTCCTTCTGACTCACATGCTCGTGCATGGTACAAAACAGTCGCTTTATGCAATATGTATTTGTTTATATAACCTGCCCAAGAAGCTTTGGGCTGGCATAATGAGGATCTGTCTATTTAAAGTGATATTTCATGTTTTATTCAATGTAAAATGGGACTTAACGTTGAAATATGGTTGGGTTTCTCTAGTTTTTGCTAATCTGTTTACCCACTTGTCTGCGCTGAGACATTTTAAAACCATCATTTGTGACTCTGTAGGTCTGTCATCTTGTGGAGTCTGTTGACTCAACCGTTTCCTGAAGAGGTCCAAATACATTTGCACATTCACAACAGAACCTTATAAAGCACCGACATCAACTAAAAGCTTGTTTCCTTTTCAACAAACCTGTGAACGTACAGCCCGCCATTCCCCTCTGACAGAACTCATCTTATAGCCTCCAGCTCCACCTACCTATGCATCTGCCACGCATGTCTAACTAATCAACTAATCTGTTGCCTGGGGCGAATTTTGCACAAACTTATGTTGATTTCATAAGGACACACACAAAATAACTCCTGAACCGTGCACAGCAAAGGGGAGGTAGGGACGGTAATGTTAGTGCGCTAAACATCACGCCTACCCTGATATTGGATAATAACTGTGATTGTGATGAATTACATGAGGTCATCTGTTCAGTTTTACAACATGTCTTGATATAGAGGACCACCGTGTTATAGTTGACATAAGCACAATGTCAGCATCTTTCCATTGTATTCCATCAAAAAAAAGGAAGTTGTGCGGTTCCCATATGCCAAGTCATCACACCGACCTGTAACCATAGACACCATCCCTGCCAGCAGCAGGCTGGGGACAGCGGTCTGCTGTCAAACCAATATTGCCTCCGAGAGAAGATTACTTTTAATTTTGTGATGTGATCAATACCGGCTGCTTCAAATTTGCCTTTTATTTATTCACCAACTAGGCATAGCTATAGCTGTAGTTGAGCCTGAGATTACCAGATCAAGGGGTCAGATATGACGCATATCTCACTCTTTATTAAAATAGCCAACTTTTCACAGGAAATACACAGATCTTGCAACTCTACTTGGCAACTTACTGGACAACGTAATGAATACAAATAACAAGATGCTTTAAAAACACAACTACGCACCATGTCCGCTTCAAAATCTACTCCCATTCACATGATAACAAGTGGTCCTCCTTAATATATGGTGGGAATTTAAGAAATTAATAATGACAGCATGCCTTTCGTTAAACAATGTCGCTGTTACTCTGCATATTCCAAACCTACCTTGAACTGTTTTAAGTGAAGTTTCTCTCTACTGAATTGGTCCATTTTTTTTAAATAACCTTGCATCGTAAACATTTCTTCCGTCATGCATGAATGTGTGATGTGTTCTACTATCTAACCACAGAAACCAGCTGCAGGCTGCGCGTTGAATCAGCCCTGACAAACTGCCTAACACACGGGGAAAAAAAAGGTAATACAGATAACAATCATGTGGCAGACACATGACACGAGACAGGACTCTTAGACCTCAGGTCACGCCATCAAATATCTTTATAGCCACTGTTCCCTTCTAACCTCTAACCCACCATGTTTTTCATGATTTGAGCTCTAATAGCAGAGATGACTGTAACGCTAAAGGCCGGGTGTTCAAACCACATTCCCACTGAGCGCCATTAGAAAAGGTCACGCTTTCCCAATTCTGCATCTCGTACTAATAACAATTAACTCCAGTGGGTTATGAATGTGTGCGATTTCAGTATAACCTCAGCGCCTCGTCCCGTCATGTTTTCAATCCTGACCTTTGAACTAATCACCCGAACATTGACCGTAATCAATATAACTCTGGCCTCGACACCGTCTGAATTAGCGCCCTCAAGGCTGGGATTTAACCCCTCACCGCTCTGAGAGAGATATTCGACAAGCGGCAGTAAAAGACGCGGTTCGTGTGGGCAGCTCCCAGTTGTGCGTGGTTGTGAGCGTAACCTCTCTTGTATATTCATGATAGGTTAACACCACTTATGCGTTCACAGGTTGCAGCCATGCCTTTAAGACAATTGAAATAAAAAGGCTCAATCCCATTTACAATATGTACCCCCTACCCCTCGTCTTTCAGCCATGCAGAACAGAATTACAAGGGGTTGAAACCCTCGAGATCTTCAAACATCATCGGGTAACACCAATGGCATCTATGCAAACAGGTGCAACCGGAATAAGCTGCGGATGATTTCTCTTGCGTTACTGTGGCAATCCCGGCGTTAACACAATGCCCTTTTCCATTTATCGTCTTCACTGCTTCCACCCATTAGCTCTGCTTTACAGGCTAACCTTAGCAACCCGAGCACCTACCCTGCCAGTCTGTGCTGAGGTCAGAGCAGCGGTACCACGTGCAGCAACTTTGCTCCTGGACTTTAGATAACCTCTGGCCATCAAATGCCACCAAACATGGCAGAATGCACGTTGATATACATCAAGAAGCAGGACTGTGATGCACACATTAGCAATAACAATGTAACGTTAGCTTGCTAAATAGCCTTCGACACATCGGCAAACAAGTAGCAGTTGTTTTATGCTTGCTATAAAGAAAAGGACCATAATATATAGAGGTTTCATAACTCTTGGTTTGAAGCTCTTTCACGACAAGAACCAGGACACGTTACCTATAAATGTGACTGCACAAAACACAGCGTCACCGCTAAGTGGGAGGGGCGAGGGGTGCATTGGGATTCTAGCACAACATCCAACCAAAAACATTCATCCAGCATTGAACTAATAGTCTGAATAACCTTCCTCCAGCTGTTTAGTTTCGCTCCTTCAAAAATGTACGAGCGACCGACACTGCTGCCACTTCTATTCAACGCAAGGCTTTTATTTCTTGCTATTCATCCTCGTTGCCTAATGGACAAGTGGATTCAGAGAACACAACAGGTGTCCCGCTCAGACACACACACACACACATGCTTGGTGTAAGAAACCTGCTGGCTGCGGTCCACTGATTCCTCGGTGAGCGACATGCATCATTAACAGCTTTTAAACTGCAGAGGCGTCCTGCCTTCAGGATCTTATAACAGGCCGTCCGTCTCCCCCTCCTTACAACATCCCACCCACTACACACAGTCTTTAAAGTGTTACTAAAGAGGCTTAACAACCCATTCCAAAAAGGCTGCATGGGGCATTTGTACTCCATTAAAAAAAAAAAAAAAAAACGCTACAAATGGTAGCTCACTGAGTGCCCTTCTGGAGCAGACACCAGTTGATGTGCAGAGACGGTTAAGGGCAGCAGCAGGTGAGTAAAAGCGTTTCCTCTGCAACACACTTGTTTTCCAATAATTGTTCAAAGAGGTGTGAGGATTGTTAGAAGTGGGTCCAAACACAGTCTTGAAACAACTCCTTGAAAGCGTACATATATATATATACACATACATACTTTCAAGTCTCTAGACAAGCGTTCAGGATATGAATATCTCAGGACGGGATGACAAATCTGAGGCGGTTGCGGTGTTGCAGGTCTTTACTTTGAAGCGACTGCATTAGCGGGCTGATGGAAGGTAATCCTTAATGAAAAAGACGTTTCTCGCGGTGACGCTCGACATCAAAAAAAAAAAGTGTTCGTTGCCGTTTTTATCAGGGTCAACGTGCTGCGAGCTGATGGATCCTTCTGACAAACCATTAAAACGCACAACAACACACGGTAATCTAAAGACTGCCTTACATCTGACAATAGAGCTAAAAGAAGTGCTAGTGTTTGATGCTGATGTGGTTCGGTGCATTTAGCTGTAGCCTGCTGAGGGTGTGTTGTTAAGGGAGAGACTGAGAGCTGCACTAGGTATTGTGGGATATATATATATATATATCTATCTATATATATAGGCTTTTATATATAGTGAAGGACTCAAAATTGTACCTCACTACTGTGTTTCCAAACTGATGTGACTGTCAGTCAGTGTCAAGGAGCTGAAGTAAAATCCTTGTAGCTGTAACTGCACTGGAATTCAGTCTATGAGATTAAACATGCCTTAAAGCGATTAGGAAACTGTTTGGTACGTATAAACCGATGAAACAGCAAATACTGCGAGGCACAATCTAAAATGGCTTCACAAGCAATGGATTACAGAGTAAAATGATGACTGTGATGAACGGAAATTAACAGAATGTAAACATTGTGCACTGTATACAAATTTGAAATCCCATCATATTCGTCCGATGTATTTATCGGTACAAAAAATAGGCAACTGCGTTTATTTTAACGGGATATTCTGCCGTTTTTTCTTCGTATTCCGCGAAGCTTTTTTCGCATTTTGCGGAACGAAATGAAACAAAGCTTTAACAACATTAATGCTCTCACAGTGATAATGACAGTAAACCGTATTGTTGACAACACGAGTGACAAAGAATAGAAATTCTCCGACGTAGGACCAAAAAAAAAAACGCATAACAATAACGGCGAAAAAAGCCGTCATACAGCGCCGCGAAAGAAACGCAGAAATATCCAAAGATTTCAATCGCGAAACGTGAAAAAAAAGGCAAAGCGATATCTCCCCCGAAAATGACAGAATAAAATAACCTCAGCAAACATACGAGATCAAAAAGGTGCAGTGTGTCTTTAATTCCCTGCCTTTGTGGCGGCGGCAGCAATAGCGAGGGCATCCCAGGCGAACCACAAAGCCAAGGGTTAAAGACGATACCATGCTGACTCTCCCTAAACGACATGCCACGCCATTTTACCAGCTCTTTATTTCCCTGTCATCGAAAGGCAGCACCAACTTCCTGCCCGCTCACATGCCATTCAAGGACAAGGATGAGAGAAGCAGAGCAGGGGGCGAAAGGAAAAAAAAAAAAAAAAAAGGAGGAATCAGTGTTTCAACAACATTAAGGGAAGGTCATTGTCTGCGGGCTTACCCTGGGAGAGACGCAGAGGGCCTGAACCTGCCAGAACCTATCCGCGGCGACCGGGAGCGGGACCTGCGAGAGACCAGAACAACAAAGACAGTTTGTGACAAAGCTGAGGCGCCGCAGTCCGAGAGGAGTGAAATCAAATGTGACATTTTTCATTTATTTGTAAATGCCTCCTTGGCGGCACACTCACTCGAAACGACAGTTGGGCTCTTACCAAGTTAAGGGGAGCTGATGGTAGAATAGAGGGATCCTGACAGAGGTTGTAATGAGATGCCGCATTAGGGCCGTTCTCTCATCCACTCTCCCCTCTCTCGCCCAGGAGCACGCCCTTCACTTCCAATTTACTACCCCAACCATTTGGAAACGGTTAACCCTGTGAAAAACTACACTAACCCTCTTTGGTGCTCCGATAAAACATTCTTTGTGGGTTTATTTTGTCAGAGATGCCTTTGATGCTACAAATGCCTTTTGTCAAAAGGATTTCGGAGCATTTAGAGCCGCGGGACGGTTGGAAAATGATTCAAAATACCTGCCAAAAATTCGGAGCACGGGCAACGTTTGAGGCTGCAAGCACGGACTTACAGTGACGGAAAGTAGCTAGATACATTTACTCAAGTGACGCACTCGAGTACGATTTTGAGGGACTTTTACTTTGCTTGAGTGGCTCCATTCAATGCTACTTTCTACCTCCACGGGACATTATTGAGAAAAATCCGCTACTTTTTACTACCATAGATGCTAGTTGCTTTTCTGAGGTTTTACATGAAATACTACTTACAAAATAAAGTGCATTGTTCAGGATTAAACCAGTGGTTTCCCAACATTTTTTACTTGTCACACCTTAACAAATTGCTGCTTAAATTGGTGTATCAAAATTTGAAAATGTATACCCAATATTGTTGGGACACAACGGAAATGTTGAAATGATATTCGGAGTTCGGTCAC
>OMLP01022636.1:0-48358 GCA_900302685.1 Spondyliosoma cantharus | reverse complement strand
CTAGTTGCTTTTCTGAGGTTTTACATGAAATACTACTTACAAAATAAAGTGCATTGTTCAGGATTAAACCAGTGGTTTCCCAACATTTTTTACTTGTCACACCTTAACAAATTGCTGCTTAAATTGGTGTATACCCAATATTGTTGGGACACAACGGAAATGTTGAAATGATATTCGGAGTTTGGACACGTCAATTGACTATAAAGTGCTGAAAATACAGTGTAAAAATACATGAATATAGTGTAATTGGTAAGTTTTGTAAGTGATATTAAGTGATAACTGATAATACAGTAAGTGTTGGACCTGATGTCGGTCTCGGTACTTTGTGTCCTGCTTAGTACTTGAGTTTGCTATTTACCCAGACGACAATCATTTAGTTTACATTAACCGACTCCAAGAGTGAATTGGGTTCAGACGTAATTAAAACAGGACCCCTATCGAGTCCGGGTCAGGCTCAGTTACAGCTTTATCAGACCCACTCTGACAGCGACAGGAAAATGTGGCCCGAGCAACACTTGGGCAACCAATTTTACTTTTGTTTTTGATACTTCACATCACATAACATACGATTTAGCTGAAAATACCTTTGGAGTTTTAACTGAAGCAGGGTTTAAAATGCAGGGAGTTGGCTCAAGTAAAGGATCTGAGTACTGAGTACCACTGCCGACAATGTTTAAAACTGTATACAGCACGATGACGCTTTAACAAACGAGAAGTTACATTAGTCCTACCAGGAGGTCCTTAACATTTGACACACAGGAAATACAAAACCCATTATCATTTAAAATGATTGAACAACCATTAAAAGTAATGATTGAGCCATAACTTTCCCTCGCAACTGGGTCAAGCTGGAAAGAGGTCTCAGTGGAAGAGCCAGTGAGGAAAATGAACTATTACCCTCTACAAGTGTGTGTGGTGCCCTCTAAACTGTCCTCGCAGATTGAGAGAGTGTGCTATATAGTGGGCAGCATGTGAGCGATGAGTTATGTACTTCATTAAGCTCAAGTAATTTCCCTCCCAGATATCACGTCGCCTTCAATCCATCTTAGCAGCCGCGAGCTATATTTAGCTCTGCGGAGCACAAAGCCACAGCTCATCATAACAATGTAGGTAAAGGTGTTTGGCCGAGGCCAAGTTGTACAAGGTGTCATTAACTTGGAAAGAAACATTCTGGCCTATATTAAGAACCAATGTGGATAACAATCTGTAGGTTTCCAGTGGCAACTAATTCATCATCCTGACTTATTTAACTTATTCTTTAATAATTCTACAGCCATAATTAGATTCATCACCGGCATGAATCCAGGTCTCCAAGATGCGGTGGTTAAATTTAAATTACATCAGACCTTCGGTGGACAGTAAAACATATTTTTAAACCTGTACAGAGAGTCGTTGAAGGATAATTTCACTATAGCTGCTGTTAGCTAGTTAGCTGTGTTACCGTTTTTTTTTTACTATCTGACACTCACTTCTTGAGGTACAGAGTGGCTCAGGGCTAGCTGTCCAGCATGTTAGTTTCAGTAGATATCTCTGCCACACGGCATATTCACATGGCAGCCATGTTCCTCTTACACCACACTGCCACTGGCAGATGTCGCACTGCTGTGTTCCAGGTTTCAAGTTGTATATAAGTAAGGATTCTGACAAATCGTTATCATTTCAGTGCGTAACAATGGAGCTGTATTTCAAGGTAACACAACATACTTGGTAGCCTATTAGCTTCAATTAGACAACTGACGTTAGCATCCAACCACTTCCTAGCTAAGCTAGCTAATTCGATACGATAGGAAAGTGTAATTTGACTCCAAAATATCAATGTGTATCTGGAATGTGGAAGTAAAACACACCGGATGTAACCAAATGGTAATGTTAGCTAGGAGGTTACATGTAGTAACGTTAGCTAATGGGTTACCAAAAATATGATGTTTTACCTTGAAATATGACCTAATGTCCCTCCAGATTTTCACTGACAATTGTCCTTTTATTTGCTGGTCAATTGGGAAATGATAACCATTCGTTGGATTACCGAAATGTATATGACGTGAAACCTGGAACGCAGCAGTACGACAATCAGTGTTGGCGTCCCACCTTGAGCGTAAAGAAAGTGTGTCAGAAGAAAATGGCCACTGTGTAAATATGGTCAATTGATAAAGTTCTTCTTCTGTTGCTTTTCTGACAGAGTAGCTGCTCAAGGTGTAGCTGCTTCCCCAGTTATCGATATATGCGTCATTTTGAATACATCTTTAGGAAAATGCAACACTTTGTTTTTTCAGGTCTTCCTCTCAGATTGTGAGCATTCACTTGTTAAAATCTGCACTTCTTCTTTGCCAAGAGAACCCATCCACCTGACAGGTGTGGCGCAACAAGACGTGATTAACCAGCATGATTAGTACACAGGTTTAGAGTTGAAATAGAAAAAGCCACTCTGCTTTTTGTTTAATGTGTATTATTATATTAACTGTTCAAATGACTGTGTAATGTGAAAGTGGTCACATTACCGACAAACCCATGTGGAATCAAACAATTTGTTTTGCAGTTTCCCTCAGAACCTGTTAGCACCTTTTAGCTGGATGTTTTAGTTTGACTTTGTTCTGTTGGCTGTGCCGATGTTCTCATGTTTCATATGTCCGGCAGCAGCAGGTCAGTGGATTCAGCAAATATAATGGCTTAATACATAAACAGTCAAATCAGACAAGCTAGTTTACACAGTGTAGCTACTTAAAAACTTTGTCAGGAGTCACAAAACAGAGCTACAATCGTAGCTAAGTATTGAACTTACACTCCCACCAGCTGGCCAGAAACCTGACTTAGTAGAAAATAGTTGATTGTTCTGATTGGACCTTTTCTCAGGACTGTGTGGGTGTGCACAGTCTGATCTTCATCAGTTTGCTCCCCTGTTGCACCGTTTGAGGCGAGACACATTTGTCTTTTGTAATGGTGATTTGAGGTTGCTGACCTCCTGTTTATCCAACTCAGCTCAGCACAAAACAGAAGTCTCAGTTAGCCAGAATAGCTGAAAAATCTGCTGTGAAGAGCCCTCAGCGATTCTACTTTTAACGTAATCTAATAAGAGCCACTTGATGTGGACATTTTGTGATAAAAGCACTCTGTTGTAAGAATTGGTGCAGTTGATGGGTTGCTTTCATTATCAGTGGCAGGAGCTGCTCTGTGCCACAACATATTTTATGATAATACCACTAGGGGGTGGCAAAGTCAGAAGTTTTCCACTATAACATATATTGTCATTAACAAGTTTTAATTAGATTTACCTATTTTCAGTATCACATATCATAGGGATAGGCCCCAGATGTTTTTTACTTAAATCTATTGTTATATTCGTTTTTTATGATATTTATTTTATATCAAGTTTAATGTCCTCATCAGAAAAATGTCTATAAATCAACTGTGAAAGCATCTGATCCATGACCAATCTTTATGTCCGTTGTTAGACTGTGAGCTCCTGTAGCTGTCGTAATTGTCATCCAACAGACCACTGCTCTTGTCCAGCGTGACACCAAAAGTCAACGGTTAGTTATTAAACATGCTAATGCACTTAATGTACGTACAATCGGAACTGAAGTCACATGAGCAACATTGTTATTTTAACCCAAACCACAGTGTTTTCCTGAATCTATCCAAGTCGTTTTCTTGCTTAACCCAACCAAACTGCAACCGTACGATCTTGGGTTTCCCTGACCTACTTAGTTGTCAAGGTACGTGTTGGATATAGTATCAGTTGATGAGCTCATGTTAGGTTAAAGCTCGTATGGATAAGACATCTGCTTTTTGAGTCTCATTCACAACTCGTCAAATAACGATGCTTTGAGATTGTAGGTCAGGTTGGCCGCCGTCTGAAAGGATCAGTATTTGACGAGTTGGCAACGAGACTCAAAGGTTTACTATCTTACAAATAGGAGCTTTAAACAATAAAATGTTTAGGGTAATGAAGACCAAAATGGCATTGTTGTAAATATATTTATAAATGTGAGTTGTAAAAAAAAGTTATGTTTGTTTTTTTTCGATATTTCTGTTGTAAAATCCAAAGCCGAGGTCAGTTAACCGCTCCCTGTCTTGTCTTATCTTTACTAATTGCAAAATCAATACAAGAAAAGCCGTAAAGGTCACCAATGAAATACGAACAGATAATAACATCGACTTCACTTATCTCATAGTTGACACCTTCTCTCAGCGCCATGTAAATCTCAAAGATGTCCTACCAATAAAAAACTGATGATGTACGATCTCCTCAACTTTAAGGCATAAATTGTTCGCTAAACTCTTACGTAACTGAAACAACCGGCCCCAAGTGTGTGGATGCTAAAAGCGTCCGAACCACGAGATGACCGTAAAATGGACATTACATCCCTGTAAAACGGCTGCCCATTAGGATCTGAGCACTTCCAGGCAACATGCCAATTGTGACATTAACATATTATCCGCCAGTGAAATTACACATGTGTCGACATCTGTAGGAAGCTTTTGTAAAAAGCCTGGAAGATGTGGTGACTTCAGGCGACACTAGCAGATGTCTCAGTCACAGCAATTGCATAAAAATAGCCTTGAAATAGCCTGTAACCGTGCATTAAGTTCCCCTCAGTGGGTGAGACTAAGTGGTTATTTTTATGAGCATTTTGACATCCTGACTTTCAATTTAATGCTTTGACAGTTTGAGTAAGTGGGGGAAAGGGGACGCGCGCTGCCTTCGCCATTTCAATTTAAATACATATTTGTAAGTTATATCGGTAACTTGGGCATTAGTGGAGCTTGACATCATCAGGTATGAACAAAAGCATTAGAGTGAGGTACTTTTTTAAAAAAAAAATACTGTATGCGTTGGTCACAGTGGACACCCAGGTGCATGACAATTTGCTTCAGTCAGCATTTGTATATATTTAAAGCCAAGGTTAGCTGAATATCACAGTTTGTTGGATACAATTGAACATTAGTCGGCCTTCTGAAGCAATTAGTTGCCTTTGGTTTATTTTTCCAGGGTGGATTGTTGAAGTTCGCTCAGTCTCATATCCCTGTGCCAGACCCAGTGCTGTATCCATGCATTCTTTGATTATTTGACCAAACAGGACATATTCCTGTTCTTTGATATTTGTTAATAAATACGGATTTCCCGCAGAGTGGGTTTGCAAGAGAGGCGCTCCAATTACCACGGTCTCGCATATAGAGACACTGATTTTGAACTGCCTGTGGGAAGAATAAACATTAATGTTCCCATGAGGTCAAAATCACTGTTAGTGTTTTTTTTTTTTTATATAAATGTCACCTATACGCCAGTATCAGGCCTTGCAGTGCCAAAATAGAAGTATTTTAGAGGTTGAAACTTCCTGGAAAATCATTTAAAATGTTAATGAATCATCCTCCAATAAACAATTTCTTTATTTCATTTTTTTAATGCCGCCAGAGCAAAGTGTTGCTCAGGACCCAACCTCATGGATTATTGTACAACAGCATAACTTTAGAACTTGGACAAAAACCAAACCTTAATTAATGTATCCAATGAATTGGGTCAAACTGCGTCGTGTTTAATGGAGGAAATATTAGCCGTTTTTTCTGCCTTGAGCAACTCAAGCTTTGCTTGTTGCTAAAGTAAATGCTAACAAACTTACCAATCACCTCCTCTGGACAGCGGCTTTACGCGGCCACTGAGAACTGCGACGGAGTCCTGTTACACTACCAAGGGTATTAATGGAGTTTCCAAAAATATAGCTAACATAAGCTGGTTAGCGGTTCTATTCGCTAACGCCATTCCAGGAACCAGACCGTGCAAGAAAACAACCTCGGTACGGTATTTCCTGTCATCAAAATGGCCTCCATCTTCTCGGAGGCTTAGCCACGTTCACTGGAAGCTGCAATTCTAAGTGGAAAGCAACATTAGGGACTTAAAGGATTTGGCGGAGCGTGACCTACATTCCAAGCTATTGGCTTCTACCCGTTTATATAGGAAACACGTAACTATGTGGAAACAAATAGCGCTCCATCAGCCTATTTATCTGAACTTTTTTCTTTTTTTGCTGTCTGTTTTCTCCTTGTATTGCTCTCGTCCACGTGTGTCCAATGCTTAAATCAATAGACAGATTTGATTGGCTGAGTGGCGTCACTGGAGTGATTTATAATGCACGCAATTGGTCTGTGAGTTTCCTGGACATCTGGTAGTGTAAAGCATTGAAAAGCTGCACTGATTAAGATAGAAACGTTTTGTCAGAATGTGATAATTCTCAGTGTTTTATCACTTATAGCTCCAGGTTTGGATAAGATAATGTCTGGGTCCTGTCCACCTTCTGTATTAGTGACCTCAGGTTGGTGGACAGAGATGACAGGTCAACAACGGGACACATATTGATCATTTTACTTAATATTAGCCTTCTATGTCCGATTGTACCCGTGAAAACAAGGGCATCAATGCTGACAGCAGGCGTACCATCGCTCATTTTTTAAAAAAAATCAGTTTTACGCAGTACAAATACATTTGTGATTTGCGTTACGTTAGCCAGACTACAGAACGATGCAGATAAATGTGCAGCACAAACTGGTGGATTTTTCTGTGACACCAAGAGAATGGTGAGTTTGCTGGACCATGATCATAATCTAGTGTTAGCTAACTGCACACATGTTTCCAGCAACAAATGGTCTAGCTTCATAGCAGTCAGCTAACGTTCGACAGCTAATGCTAGCGGATAGTAAACAGAAAGTCAAAATCCCTCAAAACAGGCTATACTTCCAAGCATAACAATAATTCAAGCTCATCACCTTAGTCGGGATCTCCGGAGCACTTAGAGCTCAGCAGCAGCTTGTCGAGTCAGACCATGAAACTAGCTTGACGTTAGCACAGCAGCCAAACGGGGCACTGAGAGCTTTAATTGCAACATGTGACTTGCCAGCAGTTGCTACGGTCGTTATCACTAAATAGCACTAGTTTATAAGTATAATGCTGCTTTTTAAATGTGATAATTAGTTGAGTTGGTTTGACTAATAAGATGTTTTGACCTGTGCATTAGAGAGAGAACATGCTTGGACAGGATTAAGACAACCGTGTATTTTAATTTATTTTGCACACTGTCATTACGCACCCTGATTATTATAGAAATGATCACACTTCCTAAAAGAGGTCATCTATATTTTATCATGTTGCCTGACTGTGCTGTCAGGGCTATCGCTGTTCTCCGTTTGTTAGGCGTGCACTGACATCTTTCTCCTTTTTTGTCTTCCTCCCTTTTATTTGCTAACCTTGAAAGGTAATCACATGCCTGTAGGGCTTAATGAAATCTGTCAAATCTGCATGCTGTCTGCAAGTGTCCTAATTGTGCAGCACAAGCATTATTAATATTAAACTAATATTGCTTGATTAAGTTTTTCAATCAGAGCAAGTTTGATATGTCTAATCTTTCAGAATATTACAGAAACTCCAGACAGTGTGCAACAGTTTCCTCACTTTTGTCGTGATAACTATTTAACTGCAGTAATAACTTTTACGGAAGCCGCCTGAATTACATCCTCAAACCATGCTTACAGACATGAATAGCATTCTCCTGCACGCACACCTGCCTTTACTATGCTTACATTATGGGACTTCAGCTCACTTAAGCTTTCACCTAAATTACGGCGTTGCTTCGTCCTCAGTTAAGAAAACGTAGGTTCAATTTCCCAGGAAACTTAACTTAAAGGGGAGTGACCTTGCCTGACACAGTGTTAAATTGACCAGCAAGAATGTTTTTTTGTGGGTATGTAAAAGGAAAGGCTGTTAAAAGTCCACCATTTTCCCATTTCTCTCTGTCATTGATGCTTGACAGGCTGTAATTTCCATTCTCTCACTCCAGCAGCGCCTACTGAGCTGGAGATTATGGAGATGACGGTTTGGATTTTTTAAGCACCGGCTTCGTCCCGTTTTAAATCTCTATAATGTCTGAGCATAAATAAAAACAGATGCCTTTTATAAAACAACTGGGCAGTGGAGCTGAATAACATTGTGCTTCAGCGAGCTCACATTTATTACGGTCGGCGCTGAGCGAACACTTCCTCCAGTCAATGTCAATCTACATGTCAATGGAAACCCCCCTTGACTAATGGCTCCAGGAGAGCCTGGATTGAAAATCTTGGGCAAAACATTCATTTTCTAATTTCCCTGTCAGTGTCAATTTCATCATTCATTCTGTCAATAATACTGTATTGTTCATGTGCAGAGGGCATGTACGATTTGTCTGCATTAACCAATTATTGACATGCACAACTGCCGCCGATCGGGAACGGAGCTTTAATTAAAGCTCAAAAATCAGAAAATCGGTTAATTTGCTGGAGACGGGTGATGTCAGTGACGGTGACTCGCTCCTGTTGAGTGGCAAACGGAGGAGGGGGGTCAAACTGAGGGAGCGTGTCGGTGGTCACCCCTGCATTAAATGAAGCAGAGGGTTTGAATCATTTCCTTGTCTCTTTGAATGAGGATCTCTCCAGCTGACAAAGTCTCGTCTTTCACTGGGTTCCTCGAGGCAAGGTCAGACCATTACTGCTTCCAGCTCACTGGCCCTGGACTTGAAGGCCATCGTTTTTGCTGCGAGCTCATGCGTTTCTCGAAATTATCCTCAAACCAACGCAGGAGCCTAGAATGTACCGCAGTCAGCGTAATCATCATTTTGCAAACGTTTATTTTATTGGTCGGCACACTGAAAACGCAGATTAAGCCGATTCGTGATCAGCAACGTATACTTTATTTGAATTCCTTGAAGCAGCATGCCGTCTCCACTTTATATCTGTATATCCTGTTAGATCTACATTAACAGAAGCAAATGGCACCATTTCTTCTCCATTCCAGGTTTATGAGGATCATAAACAAACAATAAAAAATACCTTTTTCTGTATATGTGAACAGAAAGACAACAGGTTGAATGTGTTATTAATTATTGCCATAAATGCGAGTTCATCCAGCAAATATGGACACAGCACAAAAAGAATGAAGAGTGAAGTTTCCCTGTATCCGTTTGTCAGCAGGTTTACACAAAAACTACTGAACACATTTCCAAGAAACTTTGATGGCAGATGGGTCTTGGGTCAGAATACTGGTGGAAATCCTTCATAAATGTGGTAACGGAGTAGTTTGTGGAATCGATCATCTATTTGGCTTCAGTTTGCTCAAGAGGATAACCACTACTGCGTCTCTCATGTCCAATACTCGACAGATTCTCTTGCTCCTGTGATAATAATAAAACAGCTGCAGGTGACGGACCCTCCAGCTGTCCGTCTTTAACCTGAGGGGCTGTCTTCTTTAATCGTGGCATTTCATAGGGACGCCGATTCAAACTGGACTTGTTTTTTGAAAATAGCAGAATAATTGTCACATCTTTAGACTTTTAAGCCGAAGCTCAGAATCCCTTCATTCAGGCAGACCAATCCCCTCCTTTTTGGTGAATTCTTCCTGACAAAACTGGTGTAACTCAGTCAAGCTTGTCGAATTCCTTACTTGTACTGGCCTTTTCAGTGCAGTTCACAAATTCTCTGTTGGATTCAGCTAAGAGCTTTGTAATGGCCACTTCAGTACTTTTACTTTGTTGCCTCCAAGTCATTTTTCACTTGGCAGTATGCTTCGGTCCGGCCTGAAGATTAAATTAAATAAAGCTTCAAATTCCACGCCATGTCCTGGGATATTTGCAGATAATCCTCCTTCCTCATGGCGACTTTCTATTTTCTAAAGTGCACCAGTCCCAATACGAGGAAAAACAACAACAATTATTAAATCTTTGCTTCACAGTTAAACAGTTTCTAGATGTACCTTCGTACTCCTACGCAAATGTGTTGAATTTAACACACACACGGAAAGAGTCGAAGTTCCACAAGGCTCTGTTCTTTGCCCTCTTCTCCCTAAATACAAGCTTAGTAATGTCATACATTGGCACGGCGTCTCCTACCCCGTTATGATGTTCACACTCCACTACTGCATTCCATCTCCCTCCGACTCCCGCAGCGTCCGCCTGCATTCAGCCATACCAAGTTTTCACATCTAACTCCTCTTCTGTGATCTCTGTTGCCGATTCCATTCAGCTCAAGCCTCTGTTGACGGCCTACAGGAGAGTGAAGGGTAACTTCCTACCTCCAAGCCATGGGTCAAACGTCACTCCCCGACCTGAACCGTGCACTCTGCCTCTGGGGGTTTCAGTCATTCCATGTCTCTGAGGACCCTGAGGTCGCTCAATACTGTCAAGGCTTTTTTTTTTCTGTTATAGCTTCACAGTGGTAGAATGAACTCCTCACTGAAGTCAGCACAGCAGAGTCACCGCCCGTCCTCTGTCACAACACGTCAGCAACCCATGCTCGCAATTAGTTACTGTCCCATTATTTAGACTGGAAATGGACAACTTTTGCCTCAACTTAGAGAAATGACAACATCCATGTATATATTGTGTAGGTGAGGCGCAAGTCTGACGCTCTTGACAATCTCCCTCGCGTCCACATCCAGAGAATCCACAGAGAGCAGTAGGCAAACCCGAAACGTTAACTTCAAAATGCAGGAAAAAGACAAAAAATAAATTGTCAAAAAATGATACACAAATTCACATTATCTACCAAACACACGCGAGAGTGACATAGTTGCAGTCTGCACAAAACAAAAACACATCCACCCACTATAAAACACCACCAATAAACTATAAAGGATCATTTTAGATGTCCACAAATATTGAAATAACCCAAACATGTACCTATTGCCTCGCTATAAACAAACCATATGTATAAAACTAAATAATGTAAATATTCTTATCCTTATTCCTTTCTAAACGTAATTATTCTATGCACAAGAAAACTGCATTTAGGCTCCTACATATTGGTTCCATTTACTTTCACCATCTTATTGCGCCTGGCTGGATTTGTCCCCATAAACCAAAGGTCAAGTTAGAAAAATAAAGGTCGAATTTGAAAAACAAAGGTCGAATTAGCGCAAAGAAAGTGAGTCTGCTGTAATAAGAAGAGGCATTCTTTCCCCCCGCCGCTGTCCCCACTAACAAATATGGAAACTTTACATGACAAAAGAAAAAGAGCCCTGCTGATGGAGGAGGAAAAGAAAGTGAAGAGGTAAATCAAGAGTGAACAGAGACATTCACCGGACTGAGTCTGTTCCCATGTTGACAAGTGTTCCCCTTTACCACCACACCACCTCCTCACTACAAGGTATTTCACCCTGCCTTGTCGTAGCTCTGAGATCAGGGTTTCGAGGTCAAATTGGGATTCTCAAGGTTGATTCAAGCTTTGGGCAGTAGCCAGGCAGTTAGCAGCAGCCATGATGCTAACACGGTTCAGAAGGAGGGAAAGCTGACTGCGGTGCACCTTTCAGTTGAGTGTTTTGTCAGTCTTGTTATCTTTAATGAGGACACAGTCTTTTCTTTTCATACATCACGTTTATTGACACTTGTTGATTAATTTGAGCGCACGCGTTCTGGTTAACGGGCTGTTGATTAACGTCTCCTTTGTTTGAGTTGAAACTCACCGTGTGTGTCTTGTCGTGTGCAGCTCTGGAAAGGAGGCGGCGCCATCCAAGATGGCCTCTTATGGAAGCAGGGCAGGAAATGGAGGAGGCCACTTTGGAGGTGCCAGAGGGGAGGCTGTCTTTTCTTTGACATCTATTAATTCGAGATGATTAAGAGCTTTAAGTTTACTTCAGGATTTGAGTGTTTGTATTGAGTATGTATAGGTTTTCATTTGTAGTCTCTGTTCACGTTATGTTTCGTTTGCATTGTGGAAGTATTTTTTTTATCTCTCTTCCCCCCTTATTGTCTGTGTTGGCCAGCCAGAGGCTATGTAACCCCCACCTGTCTCATTAGAGAGGTCAGGTATGTTGAGTTAGGGCCCTTATTTAGATTCATTATTTTCCTAATGCGTGTATTTGTACCAATATACTTTTGGATATTGTTTCTTTGAATTGAGTTTCTAAATAAATTAACACTTTTTTTGGACATTCGCACCTTGTGTTCTCGAGCCGTTCCTGTTTGGTCCCCGACGCTGACAAATTGTGTATTTCTGCTCCAGAAACTAACAGAGAAAAATGTCTGAGCGCTTGTTGTGCAGCATTGAATGTTGTTTGAATTATCTAATTAAACCGATACACTTTGGACAAAGGCAAATGACAAGTCTTTTAATTCCATTGACTTCCTGGGAATCAACATACTCCTCTTAGTCTTATAATTGCATAATTTACTATCCCAGTGTTTTATTATCAAAGCAGGATTATACATTACATAACATAACACTTACAAAAAGCATGTTTTCACCTGTGACATACAGAATGTGTCGTATACCTGCACACACTCTGTTGTGTTCCCCCCCTGTGCAGGAAAGTGGCCATCTCGCCTGATAAAGGTCGTGGCTTTAAATGCAACAGATACGTCTTTGCAATTACCACGACGCGTGCTTTTGTTTGCGATCAATGAGAGCCACGCATTCCTCATTAATTGGTCCTCTGAATATTAATGCGCTGGTAACTGATTCAGTGCAGAACAATCCATTCGACGGCGTTCCTGAATTGATGAGTTTAAGACAAGTAATCGTGCTGATGTAACTCATCAAACTTTAATCACTGGGTAAGCAAGCAGCGCAACAGAGAAGCTAAATGACTTGTGTAAACTACATCCGATAAGCCAATAATTACTGCCCACTGTTCTCTTTGTGTTATTGATAGGGTACATTGGTCCATAAGAAGGATAAAGGTCAGGATGTAACAATTGCCATTTACTTTCCTTTTACACTAATGGACATCAATAGAGCCTGTATACTGCTTTAAATGGCAAAAAACAGTTTAATGATCTTCCACAAAAAAAAAACAAATAAATAATGATCATAACGGAGAGAGGACCTTAATGAGAGCTGTGCACACACTGACGCCTTGTTATTGTGTTTGTATTTGAGAGAAAGTGCAAGCAGTGATCCACTGCTGTGCAAGGGAATGAAAAGTTTTAATGAGGACCAGATTTACCCACTAGGGGGCCCCGGGGCAAAAATGAAGCGTTGGCCCCTTTTCATCCACCAGACCTCCGACTATCTGTTCGCTGTCTATCCTGCTGCCTTTAGGTGTCATCCAGGAACACGGCACATGGCGGTCTACATGACACAGCTCCAGTACTCTGTGCCTTTAGCCACCGGGAACCAACTAGAACTCCTGCTCTGCTTCTCCAGGTTTGCTGTGTTTGAGGTGTTTTGATTAAAACAAACACATATCTAACAAATCGCGCTAAGTGAGAATAAGATTTGACAACCGTCATCACGTTTACGTTCCTAGCCAGGACTACACGATAGTTGTTACAAAGAACTATGAACTCATCCTTCATTTTAATCTCAATTATACATCCGTAACGTGCGTCTCCACTCGGTTCAGTGTCCAGTCGTGATTAAAGCTTTATTTTTGATTAAATGAGAAAAAAAAACGGGGTCAGACAACACAAAGAAGTCCAGTGTGAAAACACAGCAGGCTGTTAAGTGGTCCTGATTGAATTCACTGTGAGTGAAAATGGAAATGAAAAAGAAGCGGGGAGGTGTGCGAGCGCATTCATATGAAGTTAAAACAAAGTACTTCAGTTTAGTCTTGCAAAACTAATGACGGAATTATTAAATCAAAATTGCGCCCACACACTTGCCTTCCCGCTGTGCCTTCGCAGCTGTGTTCCAAACGTTCCAGTTGCATTCTGACAAAGAAACATTATTAATGACGCGCAGAGTAAAATAGTGTGAATTATTTCAGGATCACAGATGTTGAGACCTGAATTCTCCCGTGGAACAATTTAGTCTCCAGAAATCTTAAGAGCGGATGTATTTGTTAAACAGAATAAGAAGGATGCTATTGTACACACTGCATATCTTTGATGTGTTTAACTCAATTATCCTTTCATTTTGGCAGCACTCGTGCATCAGATAGTGACGCTTATGTGCACAACACAACACATGCACTCACTCAGAGGTGTTGACAGAGTCGGGCAGCTCGAGGCAGGCGTTGAATGCGTAGACAGTCTAAAGGTAGATTACGCTGATTTAAGGTGCTTCCACGCTTGGTTTGGTGATTGTTGAACTTCATTTGTACATGAATTCAAGTTGACCACAGCTTCCATTATCTGTGAAGAGCAACAGGTGCAAACCCTTTCACAGCTACCATGTCCACAGGTCGTGAATATCTAATAAAGAAAGTCCGATTCTGTATCAAGTATGACTGAAATGAACTTGTATGCCCAAACATAAGTGGAAATGGATGCAGCACATGCAGATGAATATATGAATTAGTAGTATTAAATAGTGTTAAATAGTATTAAATGTGTCTACAGGCAGAATGACGATCTAAGATTAAAGCAGTTATAAAAGTTTCCACTCAACCCACAGACCAGGACACTCTTTACATCACCAGCATAGATCACAGACCCAACGCAAACCAAATCAAATCAGGTTTTATATCGCCCAAAGTCACAATCTTACCAAACCTTACCTCAATGTGGATGACATCCTCTGTCCTTAGAGTGAGGAGAAACTACCCGGACGTACAGATGTGAAATAAATGTATTCAGATTTAATTGACAGAACACCGCATACATGTAGATTATATAACATGTATGTGAAGAGTGAGAGCCCGAGCCACAGAACCTCTTCTGCACTGCGGTGATCTGGAGGGAGGACGGGCCAAACATGACTCAATGTAAAAAAGATTTTACAGATATAGGGAGGTTGTAAATCAAAATAGAGCAATGATCTGACAATAGTGTATTTAATGGCAACCAAAATGCTGAATTTGTAACCACATAGGTGGTAATTGTGCTGCTGCTGGCTCCTCGAGATGTCGGCAGTAACTGTTAAATGCTTCCTTATTGTTTCCTGCTCTGATATCATCATCTTGAGTCCCTGGTTCTATGGCTCGGCTCTTAACTGTTGCAAAGCGTTTCGTCACAGGCATCAAAGTTAGCAAATACAGAATACTGCTGTACCTCTGGGGATCCCTTTTGATGCAAGACTGACAGTTTGGACTTGAGAGGAAAGCGTCTCGCTGACCTGTGTGGCGTTGAGGATTGCATCGGCTGTTAACAGTTGAGAGCCGTCCGTTGTGTTGGATTGTTTCACTTTTTTTCCAAATGAGAACTTTTGAAGTTCGGGGCCACACAGAGTTCAGCCGAGACTGACGCAGAAGTCAGTCAGGTCAGTTTTCTCCAAATTAAGTGTACAATAATTGGATATTTGTTACACATATTTTACAGTTAGAGCCGTTTCTGTTGTGCTCAAATATCCGGTTTATGGCTGTTTTACCAATATTTCACGGGACATTAGCCAGCTATACTCTACAAGAGCAGCTGAAGACTGAAACACAGGAGCGGAAAAAAAAAAAGGTATTGTAATATCCAAAGGTCGTATCCAGAAAATAAAGAGAGCACAGACGCAAAGAGACAGACTGCATCACACAACCCTGCAGGCTACCGGTGCTCGAGCAGGAAAACAAACGCTCATATTAAAACCGTTTTGTGAGAGATTAGCATACAACATAGCTAATGTTGCTCATCCCACATTTAGTAATAGCCTGAGGACACTGCGAGTTCAGATCCCGACAATTTGGAACAGGAAGCGTATTTTCAAAGATCCATTGAACTGAACAAACACTGGCTGCAGATGACATCAGCTGTGTGTGACCACACGGCCAGTACAAGTCACGACTGTTGAGTCGGCGGCCAGCTGGAGAAACGTCAAGTAGGCCGTCCACATCGACCAGTATTCAATCTTCTTCACAGCCTTTGTGGATCGCTACACTTTGTGCTTTAGCGCCTCCAGCTGTTGATCAGTGGAACAGTGTGAAACCAGTTTTTATAAGCACTTTACAGATAAATCAAATCACAGAAGAATGACAAAAGGAAAATTCCACTTAAACAATAAAAAGACTCAAAAGAATAAAAGCTGGCTTCGGTCTGTGCTTTTATGAATAAGTCAATTTTGTAAATGGGCCGCTGCCTTTTGTTTGGTTTTTGGTGGCTATCATCCAAGATTTGTCTGAAAAAAATGTCACAAAAAAAGTTACTTCAAACTCTGATAACGACGATCTGAAATATAAACACGGGCTTTCATCCAATTAATTGAATCTTGTAATTCTGAATTCACAGAGGCGGCGTTAGACTTGTGAACAGGAGTTTTGAGTTTTTTTCATGTCAGTTCAGTTTTTCTTCTTGCTTTAAAGCTAAATTAATGGATTTTTTTTGTCTATGAAGGGGTAAGAAAATAAGGAATAGGATGAAAACACAACAGTGGCATATAATCAATAACGTTTTCATTGTAAACATCAAGCAGACACATTAGCATTTTGGAGTTGTGTGTCCACCTGATGAATCCAACATCCGATTGTGTTTCGATCGCCAATAACTTGGCACAAAAATGAATGTATTACGTTGTGAATAAGTGTGACTGTATATTCACTAGCTCGATGCTAACTTTGCCTGCTGTGGGTGAGAATGAAGTTGTTCAAGGTGGCGAGTATCGTTTAATAATATTTCATGTCATTTTGTGAAACCCCCCCCCCAAAAAAAGTGTGCTTAACAAGGCTAGAACATACCACAGAGCTACTGTTGATTAATTCAGCTTTAAAGGGACAGTTCACCCCTAATTCAAAAAAACATATTATTCCTTTTACCAGTAGACGTGTTTATCCGTCTGGATTGTTTTGGTGGGGGCGACTCAGTTTTGGGGATAGCGGCTGTTCAGATGTCTGGCTTGAAAACTCCAGAACAAATACACTGTACAAAACTCATCATTATCGTCTCTTTCGAGCATTCATGATCCAGTTACTCGTGATAATCCCCGGTCTTTCTTGTGAGCAGCTTCATCATTCAAACACTTTTCTTTCGGCAACACGGACGAGAGGTTAGCTAACTAAGCTAGCTGAAGCTGAGGGGGGCGCCAGTGATCTGATGTTTGCATCCTGCACTCGAGCGAATGCTGGCGGTCTCCCTGAAACAACCCGTGTGATACCTGCGCAACAACAACAGACCACAGTGTCGTCTTTCTCCGGCGCCGTGCTTTGCGACAAAACAATTATCACGAATGCAGTCGCCTACTACACTGCAAAATAACAATTACGATTTTGGTTTATTACATATGTTCTACAGTACATTTGTCACGTTCAAATACTATCAACAAATAATCTCATGATATCCTCACAACTCACTGAGGAGTAAAAAGGAACCTTGACAGAAATAGTGATTTGATTTATATCATGATCTGTATCGATATGGACTGATATGACAAAAGTGGTCGTGATAAGATTTTTCTTTTCCACAAGTATGAAAGGAAACTTTGAACTAAGTGATGATAGTTAATCTATGCAGAAGGAAAGAACATTGAGACGAGAAACAGATTGACAGACAATTATTCTACCTATTTAAAGCTCAACGCGATCGCTCTGCTGACATCTCCCCGCTGTCTCCTGCTCTCTCCGGAGACCTCCTGCTTCAGCCTCGGCGCCGACATCACTCTCATATTTACCCGTGTTTAATCTGCCCCGCGCCCGGCCTCACGTCTGTCACGAGTCTGTTCCAATCCAACAACTTTGTTAAAAAAGATTTCGAGCGCGTTTGTTTGCCGCAGGAAAGAGTAACCCCCTCATTTCCATTCCACTTCGCACTCTGCGGGTCGCAGCAGAGCAAGCCATCCTGTTTTCCGCCGTGATTGACAGCTCTGAGACACCTCGCGATGACTCCTCTACCTCTGTCATGTTTTGTCTTTTTCTCCTTTTCCCTTTGATGCTCTTTGTCTTTCTAGCATATATGTATGCTTCTCCTTAACCTCCCCAGGGACCTCTCTATCCCTTAGCCTTTGGAAACTAAAGGAGTGCGCACGATAAAACCTAGATGGATGAGAATATATACATATACACACATATATTCCGCCTCCTTTAGGTTTGCTGCAGAGGCATCAGAAACACAGTGCTGAAGCCCCCCTGCTGACTGACAGCTCCGGAGCCTATTATGCCAAGTTTTCGTAAGCCATGCACCTTGTGACCTTGTGTCTTAAGACAGAAATACACTGGAAGCATCAGAGTTGAAGATTTTTATACGTTTTTTTTTAGCAATTGTTTTAGTGGCCAAGTGCTTTGAAGCATTGCTTGGTTCTCGGTTTTAATTTCCACACAACAGTCTGGTTGTTTTTTTTAGCGTTCTGCAGCAGCAGCAGTGGAAAATGTCTCTTTTTTTCCGAGATGATGCTGTAATTCTGATCTTTAATTTGCAGTCATATTGTTGTGCTTTTCTCTTTTTAATGCTCATAATGTTTTATTGTATATGTATGTTTCATGGTGACTGTAGGAGCCACATCACAGCAGCAGGGTTGAAAATGCTGAATTACTCCAAAGAAATCTGTGTGAGTACATTTGTCAGAAGAGAAATGAAGATAAGATAAACTCTGCAGATTGTCATATTTTAGGTCAGTTGTCCTCCATCCATTATTGCGGTGGCTCAATCAATCAAAAAAACTGTAAAAGCAAGTATGTATGGATCGATCACACTCGGTAATCTTTCACTACGCAGAAGAATAATGTTTCCATTTGGAGGTCCAGTGTGTCGGACTTTGGAATATAATTTTCAGAATAATGTTTTAATTTGCATATAATCAGCTGAAACTAATAATCCTGGTGTTGCTGCTACCTTAGAGTGAGACTTTTAAGTTTACAGAGGGAGCGGGTCCACCGCTGAGTCCGCCATGTTGCACTGCCATGTTTTTACAGTAGCCCAGAATGGACAAACTAAACACTGACTATAGAGAGAGAGGACATTTCACGCGGAGGAGGGTGAGACCAGGCGTGTTCAGCTGGTTACAATCTGCAGCCTCACTGCAGGATGCCACTACATCCTGCACACTAGACCTTTAAATGCCCTGTAAACTCAACAAACTCGTAATGATATATATTTTATTTTTGTTCTTTCATTGCCGATACCAAAACAAACGACTACGTTATTGCCCCAGTGTTATTCCTGGCTTTTATTCAGTTCATAAATAAAAAGTAAAAAAAGTATCTTGTAAATTGGCTGAGCAATTTCCCAAATCAGCAGGACACTTTACAAACTTCACTCAAACAGGATGACACATTGTTTTTTTTGGTGGGGGACATCCGGTCCAGCCGTAGGACAGTGTACGTAGGACTGACTGGAAATAAACTACAGCGCGTGTGTTCATGTGGGAACACGTCAGTCAGTGGAACAATGTGGCTCACTGATGAGTTTTTAATAGTTTTAAAACAATGGAGCTCTGTGGCACAGAGGGAGAAGATGTTCCGGGCTTTCGGTCGTCACACAATATTCAATCGTAGGAGACATTTTCATGGGATTTGGTTTATTTCTGAGAATACAGAATATCAACCTACACTAGTAGTAGCTTTGACTAATAGGACAATAAATCCTAAAGCAGTCAACCGACAACACGAAGACACAGATTGAGCTCAGCGTCGAGCCGCAGTGGAGACCCTCGTCTTCTAAACCTCGACACCGTCGTACATCTCTCCCCGACACTCTCCTCAGTTCCTGTCTCCTCACTTCTCTTATCATACCTCCTCGCACACTGCTCATGCTTTCTTTGCCTTCCTCTCAGGGGACTGTGTCTGTTTGCGTCCCATCCATCGTTACCATCTTCTCCCCTACGTCCCCTCCGTGCCTTTTCCTCTCGGGTGACTTGTGTGTCAGGGCTGACAGAGATATCCTGTACCTGTCCTATCTGGTCCCGTGGGAGGATTGGTGGGTGATGTTGACCGGGATGACGGACGGTGATTCCTGGAAATCCAACACCTGAGGAGGAGGCTGTCCTGTCTGGAGAGAGGAGGCAGACGGTATTGATGCTCCTGCCCTCATCCTTTAATGTATCTAACTTTGAACATGAACATGTAACTTTTAATTCACTGTAAGCCTGTATCAGCTATTTAATTGTCTTATATTTTTTTTCCATGTGGATTCCATCTTCAGGACTCTCAATATAAAGATGCAAAAACCTTATATGTCAGTAAAAACATTTAGATGATTCGGTCCGTTAATGCTTTTAAAATTTTCAAACATGTTCTTATGAATTTCCTCAAGATTTTGTCTTTAATGCTGCAACACTAATACAAAATCTTTTCTTTGCTTTGTTTCCAGCCAGTGGCGGAGCTGATGTGGCGGACTGCGAGCCGTAGTTGCCCCAGTAAACACACCACCGTGACTGGCTGTCTCAGCTGCAGTGTCTCTGGGCTCGTCAGGTAGAGGGCACAGGCTGGGTGGTGAACAGCGGCACCCCAGTCTGCTCTTCCTTACAAGCACAGAGACACTCTGACAGTGAATAGCAGCTCCAGAGGATGCAAAAGCAAAAGACCAGGAGAGAGGCGGAAGAGGTCGTTTACCTGCAAAACTACAGTGTATAAACCGCCCGAACCAGACAGAACCACAGAACTACTGTGTCAGTTTAAGTCAAGCATAGAGACTGCTACCAACAAAGCTAACCAATCAGAGGCGGAGGAGGGCGGGTCTTGCAATATGTGTTTTTAGCCACAGAGCTGTTAGCCTATACATTAGTTATCAAACACATTTGTGTACTTCTAGCTTTTTTAAATATCTTCAAATATGTGACCTGGATGAAATTGTGAATGTACCCATCATTTTTTCTCCTGATAGTTGATCCAGATAAAAGCAAAATCTACCTGTTAGCTGTAACTAGAATACATGAAAAGACATCTCTGTTAAAAATGTGAGGCTGAATGTGCACAGTTGACTCGTGGTTTCACACTGGACACGACCAGCAGTCTCCGGAGTTAAAGTCCTGCGTTTCTTTGACCCAACCATCCACCCCACCCTCCTCCCTATGCAGACTTTGTTGCTGCTTATAGTACATCACCTCACTTCCTCCTTTACTGCTGTAATAATTACCATGACCACTAGAGGCCGCCCCTTACAATAGCTGTAAACAATGGTCCAAACAACCTGCCTGCGCAGTCAAACTATTTGACTGTTTCACGGCCTGTGAAATCGACGAGCAAGTTGTAAACAAGTTTGCCGGAGACTTGCCACTTCTTTTGAATGTCAGACTAAAATTGAGCTCCACTAATAGTCTTTGATTGCAGAGTTGTTTTCGTTCAACTCTCCGGCATTGAAGGTAGCGCAAAGTTAAATCAGGAAGTGTTCTTCCGCCGGGCTGATTAATGTGGTAATGTGGGCTTTGTTTACCACCTGTGTCTGACCTGGACCTATTTTTAGTGATGCTGCCTTGTTCTGAGATCTCAGCAATTACAATGAAGCGTACATTGTAATCATAACAGACAGAACCGATGGCTAAAGCTTTGAAAATAATAAACCCGAGTTGTAAAAGCTGTATTTGAAGGTGAAAAGGAAAGTTTTCGTGGATCTGGGTTTTACTTTCAAGTTTCAAGTTTGTTTTTTTACTGAAACTTTTATTCTATCATGTAGGAAAGCCGGAGTGGTCAGTGCTAAACTGAGACCAAGTACATCTGACGGTGAAAGCCTCCAACTTAGAACTGATGGAAGCTGAGCAGGTCTGTAGTTTGTTAAGTCTTTCTTTACAGAGTGCAACGAGCAGAACAGCCTCACAGCGCTGCTAGTGCGATCGTAGGCTTTTAGTGCCGTTTGAACTACAGATGATTTGGAGAAAAGCTGTGCTGTAGCAGGCAGAACTCGCGTCGTCTCACCACTCAGAAGCCTGCAGAGCTCAACACAGCAACTTTCTGCCCAGAGACGACTTCATCCGAACCCGTTCTCTCAGTCCTGAGTGAGAGAGATGGCGACGATATTGCGGCTGTGTGTGTGTTTGTGTTTTGCTGCACGGTCGTCTACAGTTTATCATGCAGGTCGGCCTCAGGATTAATGTTTTCATTTGGACCTCTGATAAAGAAGTATTGATTTTGCTTAATCACACTCTCAAAACGAGAAATCCACTGTGAAACATTAAATGTCCCAGTGAACTATTGATCTTTGCTTTGGGTCAGAGAAGCGTGGATTTGATACGGAGCTAAAGGATTTTGATACAGAGCAACACACAACCTCAAGCCGGGCCGCGACTGAAGCTTCCACTGCAATTTGAAGTGAAAACAACATTTAGTCTTCAATATCTCTTTGTTACAGATAAACAAGTTGAACTCTACTCACCCAAACTGATGGCGGTCGTCATAGTTCAAGTCTTTTTTTTTTTGCTGAGGAACGTTAAACGAGTTAAAAGATCCAGAAGTATCTCAGTGACAGCCATGATAAGAGCTCTCTAAATGCTAAGTAAAGGTGCATCATTGATTCCTTTCTTATCTCCTTTAGCATAGATACACTGCTCCAACCTTCAAGGGTGTGAAGGAAATAATGCCATCCCACATCATCACAGTGTAACATGCATAGTCCGAGGGGGAACTCGCTGACGGGGCCGGGGGGAGAAACACCACCGTGCAAATTCAGTGGGCTGCATAACCAGGAAGTAAACCCAGAAGCTAGTACGTGCCACTTCTCAGTTAAGCGGTGATACTCGCAAGAACATGTGGTCATAGGAACAGAGAAAAATCACAGTTAACAATCTCAAAACACAAGTAGAGGAAGATGATAAGCCGCATAAACATTAAAAAATGCTTCCCATCATTAAGACTAAGACCAAACCTAAAAATAAGTTTGGAAACAATTGTGTCTCCATTAGAGTGATTTTTTTTTTTTCCTTTTAATGATGACCAACGTTTTAGGAATATGTGATGTGCACGCTAGAAGTTATGTTACTCTGAGCTGCAGTGATAATAAGAGTTTAAAAAGTCCTGCTGTGAATCGAACAATCATTGTGCGGCAAAAAAACGCAGCATCGACAAGAATCCTCATCGTGTTTTTAGTGTCAGGAGCTCTGTTTTTAAAACCACGCATGTGGAAAGTGTGGAACAGGAAGGTGATTCGACTGATGTCTAAAAATATCAGCGAGTCCTCCTGTAGGAATAAAGACCAAGCGATCTGATTGGTCAGCAGTCGGGCTGCTGACAGGTTTTGATTTGATCCTCTGAGGTTAGCTGTGCAGCACAGGTTACCATGGTGATCTACCCCAGTTAAAAGCGAAGACAGTGGTAACCTGCTAATCTTTCTTCGCAGGGCCGGCCTTGGAACAGCCCTGTTATCGCAGGTGGTTTTCATTTATCTATTAACCAGCGAACGCGGCGAGCAACAGGTGGTATATCACTGTCAATTATTTCCCGACACTTACTGATGATATGCTGTGCTGTTTTTGAATTAACAGGAGGAATATGGATGCTGATCAGCTCCATGAACACAGCCGACTGTGGAGGACTTGCTGGACAGGAACGTGTATCACCCTCGTACTCTAACACTGAAGACTTTTAATGATTTTGATGCAGCTGATTCAGTTAAGGGAATTCAACAAAAAAAAAATATGCAATTAAGAGCAAGCCTGGCTCTATTACTATGAAAATGTCAGGGCCAAACTTGCCTTGACCTACGTACGTTTAAAGGCTTTCAAAGCTTAAGAAATGTGTTTTTCAACAAATTAATATGTTTTCGCTTATTGAACTCAACTTAATGCAATGAATGATGAAAATCCTTTTATGCTCAGAAGCATAAAGAAACGACACAGAGTAAAGTTGTATTCTTCAGATGAATGGAAGGTCTTGATGTCAAACTTATCCGAGCATTGAGCCAAGAATGTGGCCTTGCTAAAAAACATTATTAGCAAGGCCACAAGGGTGTTAGAGGCTGCAAGGGCCTGAACTGGTATTAAAAGGAATGCAACAGCTCGTTGTGGCGTGTCACGTTACCTTGATGACACCAAAACACGGTCCTGACCGCGTGTTTCATCTACCTCGGAAGCTGGAAGTTGGAGCTGGGAATGACGTGTGAATACTGTGTTCTGGTAAAAGTCACAGCATTAGTCATTAATCATAGCAAAATCTGTTGATAACAACGTGTTACATGCATAAAAACATCAAACCAACATGTCCACAGAAGTGTGTGAGACTGATTTATTGAGGCACAAAGAAGACAGAAAAGCTGACAAACAGTATATTTGACAGCTTTCACAGCTGTTGACAAGTGGAGCAGCCATCTTGGATTTAAAAGTTAGGTTAGTGATGTGTGTCAGACCTTCCAAGTCAGAAAATCGACTTCGGCAGGGGGAGGATCAAATTCCATTTGACTTCCCAGTTCAAAAGGAATGCACCAATACAAAGGAGGGTTTGTGAATTTTGATGTAACGTTTTTGCGTTGTTCAGTTCTTCAGGCTGTTGCCTTACATAGTAGAAATTATTCATTCATTTGTTTTTCTTATAACAACATTATGGGCTTGTTGTTGTTGTATTCCCCCTTGTGTGTTAATTTTTGAATTTTCTTTAAGGTTTCCTGGTCGCCCCTGGCAACCCCGTGTTTAACGTCACGATGCTATGAACTGTGGGTAATTCCCACAGGCGATGTCTGCAGAGACGCTGACTTATGGAAAGTGCCTAAAAGCTTAACTCGTGTTTCACTCATGGACTCAAAGTCCTTGAGTCCTCGTCGGCTCCCCAACAGAGAGCACAATTAGGAAGCGTGTCCCCTCAGAGTTGCCGTAGGGAAAGCATTGTTGTTTGTGAGGGTCGGGGTTATGTGGGGAGAGGAAATGTAAAGGAGCACGTTGCTGCTCAGTGTGCTAACATTACATCTCCATGTCGCGTTACATGTTTTCTTGTCCAACCAGCTCAGTTAGGAGAACCCAAGACACTTTGTAAATCTGTGGCAGCAGTGTGTCTTTCCCCGCGGGCCACTGTTTCTCTCAGGAATGCGGTTTTTATAATACAGCGTTTACATTGTTTAATGCGTATGAAGCTAAAGAACGCTAATTTACAGAGATGTGGTGCAGAGACAAGATGCTTTTAAACCTCGTAGGTGACGGGAGATTCCTCTGCAGGGCGAGGCAGTCGGAGATTCATGAGAAACAGCGGCGGCTACAGTGGCGAGCTAATACGCAACTGCTGCTTTAGGGCAGGACCGAGAGGACGCGCTGCCTCAGACTCACAAACAGCGGTGTCATCATCCATCACGATGTTTCACTGTAAACACTGTCATATGCCAGTTCAGACAGCCCAACCCTACTCTGGAGACCACTTACCTAACCCTTTCTCATAAGCTACCACGTTATTCAAGGTGCTGTCTTTACGTGCCATGCAGCCAACAGACTGCTGTTGTTGATGCGGAGAGGCTTGCTGTCAGATTTGTTGAATTAGCTTCACTACGGACAGTTCCAACTTTCTTCCCTTCCAAAGAGACAACGGGAACAGGCCGACTGCCAGATCTCATTAAGCTCAAAGATATTCAGACGGACAGGCTGGGAGAAGCATCAGATCCTCTCAGATTTAATTTGTTTGGTTCAATCACAGCAGGCTGATCGCTTGTAGACATAGGATGAAACACGAGAGGGATGCTTCACTCGCTTGTGTTGACATTACATCATTTTCTAACTCTGACAATATGGGTCCGTGTTTTTTTGTGCCATTGTGATCAAATGAAATAAATAAAAGGAAATGTGACGATAGCCCTCAGTGAGCTGCATTTACATATGCTAACAACAACAAAAGTGCCATCTGATGTCTTCTCTTGTTCTACATCTTAAACCTGCGTTTACATCTGTTAACAGCTGAAATAGCATCAGTCGCATCTTTTACCTGTCGTACCCAAAATAGGACCGATGATGTCGGCTGAGCTGGGACTCAGTTTTCAGATTTGAAGTTCCTCAAAGATACTGAACAGTTGTTATTTGTAATCCAAAAGTGTTTGATCATTAAACTTGTAAACCAAACTCTGATCAAGTCCATTGTGTGTTTTTTTTTTTTTTTTTTTTTTTCTGCACAAGAAGCTCTTTGAGAAAAAAAGCCTTGAACAAGAGAGAAACACTGCACTGATTATAATTGCCTTACCTGAGGGTAGCATCCAGTGGACCGACTGAAGCGATGCAGAAACTCAGCAAATCCCAATTAAATTCAACACAGACAATGAACAAAGCTTTTTGCTGTGTGTGTTGTCAGAACAGAACAAAAGAGTGATTAAAACTTCTTGTTAAGGGAGAAAATGTGACTCATCTGCCTCAAAGCAGAGCAAATTTGGGATATCTAATAAGAGGCCGGGGACTTTTAGCTAACGATTTCATTGTTTTAACCCATCATAAAAATATAACCCCAAAATGAATTTACTGTAATGTAGCTCAGCGCAAACGTTGAGTGGCAGAAGGTCCAGAAGTTTTGTCTCCAAAACAGATTCAGGTCTGTAGAAAGCAGCCAGCCTTTCAAATCTGATGTTTTAAAGCAGATTTGCATTAAAAAAGCATCTGGAATCTGTTTTATTCTGAATTGTTTGGTTAAAGAGGCAATGTATCACTGACTTCCACTTATAAAGCAGATTAACAGAATCAATTACATCATTACAAAGTGCAAATGCTGGACAGTTTGAAGTCACCTGCTGGTTTTCTTTAAAAAAAACACAGATTTTTAAAAAAATGGGGGCTTCAACTTCAACACAAGACACCCGAGAAAGTGCTGGTACGGTACATATTGTGTATGTGCATCTTACTTCTGCCGCCTGAATTCCTCCTTTGTTGCCGTGATAATTACTACAGCCACTAGAGGTCACTGCCTAACAAACAAAAAACCTGAAGTAACTGCTTCCACAGCTGACCATGTGATCGTTTGTCTGATGAGGACGGGCCGATAAACAACCACGATGGTGAACATCCTGGCAGCCAAACGTCAGCATGCATGTCGCTGCGTACGGACTCGATTTTGAAGAGTTTTGATAGCATGTGACAATCAGTTATAGAAAGCAAATGCATTTCAACATGCTACAACCTTGAAAAACGACTTCACATCAAAAATCTAGACGGCAAAAACCTGCAATGTGACAAACCACTAACTCTGAATCCTCTGACCTCTAAATAAAAAAGGCATGTGTGCATAGATATGATGACCATTATTCTCCAAAATGAGGTGATTTAATCTTTCCTCGCCGCACATCTCCTTCAGCTCCCCAAAAAACCTCGGCGGAGCTCTGCGCTATAGGTGCACCAACGTTACGTAACTGTCCTATTTGTGAAACGCTGCTAAAGTACACAGCAATTACCCAACTGTTGTACTGCTTGTGACAATGGCCCTGGGACAGCGGCAGCACAGCGAGATCAAACAGTTGTGCTAAATTAAAGAGCGGGTTATCAGACCAGGCAGGAGTGTTTGATGTGCAGAGATGAGATGCATTATTATGGTAAATAAGCCGCCCTTATCAAGCTATTCCTACAGGGCCCTCTGGCTGAGCAGCCCACAGCAGTGTATGCCCTTGGTCAGACAAATAGATGCATGTACACACACACACACACACACACACACACACACAGCAGGAGCAGCAGCAGCAGAGAGCATAAATACATCTCTGTTGATCCTTTACACTCCACTGCAAACAGCCGCCTGCTCCCCAAATGTCACTCAGTCTCTGGCATAATTTGTTTCTAATCATTGGCAAAGAGCGGGAAAATGTCACCCATTTCCAAGGAGGATGAATTTCGATTGATTTCCAATTAGCGCTAAAACAAAATACGAGTGGCTCCTTTTTTTGTGCGTCTCCGTGTGTGTGTGTGTGTGTGGCTGTATTGGTGTGGCAGTTAAGATCAGAGGAAACATAATGCAGCATTGCAACTCCGAAGGCACATAAACAGACCCTGAAGTCTGTAGGCGGAGCGCCACCAAAGCTCACCGCTCTGAAATTTTACAGCTCTTATCGTGCATTTATGGCACCGAAAAATACATAACTAAAGCCATCGCATGCTGGAAAAGAATTTAAAAAAATTAAGCACTGCTGAATGATTCAAAATTGGTGCTACAGGAAGCAACAATGTGCACACAAAATGAGACAGTACAGACAAGAAAGGGCATAATATTCTCTTTAGCTGGAGTTATTAAAGGCAGAGAAATTAGTTAGAATGAGGAGAAATTTACAAAACTTCCTCAACCCAAATGACACTTTGCATTTCATTTTACTATTCCACGCACTTACTGTTGGTCTCATCTCTCGTATAATGAGCATTTAACAGAAGCGACTGCGGGTAGAGAGAGAGTGTTTTCGATCTTTTAAAGGCTTCACTGTAGTGATGTTTGGTTGCTAGGAGCAGTCCCGTGAACATGTTACATGACTGTGAAAATGTCCCCAATCCTAATATTTGGTGACAATCGGGGCAATTAGCAGCCTCCCAGTGAACAAGTCTGGAACCAGAATGGAACTGAACATAGCCTCCAAGACCGATGGAGGTCAGTTTGCAGACAGGGCATACAGTATGGAGGTGATTTACAGCAGCTCTGACAACGGCTATCGCTCCAGGGACGAGAAGACATGGCAGACAGGCACATGAGAGGCACAAAGCACCAGGGCAGCAGGAGGAAATCTGCCAGCAGCAGCAGCAGCAGATGAAAATGGCGTGTTGAGCCGAGAGTTTTCACATTTTACTGTGAATTGAGGATTTATTTTGACCAAACGAGAAAAAACAAGACCAGTCTGGTGAGTGTCGTTTAGTTTACATGAGTTCGAATGAAATGTGTTTTACAGAGGGTTAACGAGGCAACCAAGCTTAAGGGTCGCACAATATTTCTGTAAAAAAACCCACATTTTTTTCACATTCTGTTGATGTTTGAGGACCACATGTTGAACAGCTGTGTAACTTAAGTATGTCTTTTTGAAACTGACAAGAAACCTAAACAAAAAAACCTACCCGTTGTGTTTCGTACGGGTTGCAGCCTTTTTTTCAATTGTGCATTTTGTATTCGGTTGTGTTTTCTCACTTGCACTTTCTTCTCTAAATTCTCTGCAAATTTCAAACTGATTTTTTTTTTTTCCTTCATTCGCTTTTGTTTCACCTGTCTTCTGGAGTTGCAGCGCATCCAGCTCTCAGGGCCACGGTACGACGTGGAGACAACTGAAGGCCCGCGAGGCCAGGAGCTCTGTGTGGGTTTACAAATCAATAACAATGTAAAGCTGACAGCAGAGTTTCTCATATTGCGAACATTACATGAATCCGAGAGGCCGAGAGCAATGTGGACGCCCAACGTGCTGTTAGACGGACGGAGAAGACAACACGCCGCACCCTTCACCACAACACCTCCGACAAGACAAGGGAAGGAGAAACAACCTTCAACATACAAATTGACTGAGAAGGGTTTGTGAAGATGAACCTGATGAATTTGCATCTTGTATGTTTCTCAGCATCACGTCCTGTCCGTCGAGATGAGATGCGTCCACCTGCTTCCTGTGTCTCCCTGTTGGAATGTGGCGGGCAGGATTTGTTGACAGGCGTCGACTCATTTTTCCTCCACCCGCCCGCCTCGTTCCGCTTTCAGTCGTAGAGAACAAATTCAATCCAGCCACACATGAGTGATTACTCGCGCTGGAGTTAATGTATGTTTCAGCAATTGAATTAATCAACTTAGCAAGAGCAGCGACAGAAAACAACAAATGAAGACTGCAGAGAAAAAAAGAACATATCAGTATATTAAAATCATTTATTGTGCTCCAGAAGAGTAATTACTATTTAACCAGAAAGAAAGACAAGTGACAAATAATATACATTACAAATGCCAGACCAGCTCACATAGTGCCCCCTGTTTCACATGGCATTCAAAGAACAAATCCACCTTTTAAGTTTTCAGACTGCTTAGCAAAAACCTCTCAGGATGAATCTGAGGGGTTCGGTTGTTGTTGAAGTCTCTGCTGTGATTTGAGGTTAGAAAATGGCACGTTGCGTTACATTCATTCGCAGTGCTCCTTCCTCCCCTTCCTCCCCCCTCGTCCGTCCCGTGCACTACGGCGTAGGCTGACTGTGGACCACGGTCGGGGCAGATTTACACTGGCACAAAAGTGGAGCGTCCCCCCTAGAACAGGGTTTTTCTTAAGTGTCTTCAGTCCCAAACTGTGTGGATTCATAGTCACCCTGCTAGACTGGCTCTTTAAAACATACTGGTGTTGGGATACAACAGAAATGACTGAAGAAATGCTACCTGGATAGGTTCAGAGTTCCCCTCTTTGAACGATGCACACACAGTTTTAAAAAGAAAGGAGACATTGGACGGTAGTTCGTCTCGACTCTGGGGCTTCGTCACACTTATATCTTACATCTGCCATTTGGATACGGACACTGTTGACGCTTTTTTACGAGCACATAGCCAATCGAATCCCAATTCAAGTCTTATTCAGGACAAGCCAGATGTCAAATAAACACGTAAAGTAAACACAATATTAAAAATCTTAACACAAACAGAAATTAGGCACATTGCAGAAATAAACACGGATGGATGGGATGCGTACACGCCTCGGTTACTGACAGTGGATTATACTTTTAACTACAAAAGTAAGAATATCAGCCGATGGATTCCCACGTAAATCTTTTGTAGTGTTTGCGTTTTTTGAATGTGCATCTATGCCGAGAGTTCTGTGTCTCTCCGACTGAAGGATCGTTTCACAACACAAAAGAAATCCTGCTGCATGCTGCGCCCCGACATGACCCTGAAGTCCTGAATAAATATAGAATACTCGTGGTCTGCGAACATAAATTCAGTCATGAACCAGCGCTAACGTTTGAAAAACAGTTCTGAAAATCAGGTGTATGTTTATGTTTTTATGGTCCTGTGAGCTTAAACCAAAGGTAGTCGTGACGCTCTCTGTTAAAATTGCCACGGCATATAAAACAGTATAAAATATGGAATTAAATTTGATTTTGTTAGCACGTTTAACTATCCAGCCGCGTTTTATTGTTTGATTATTTCTTAGTTTAAAGGCTAGATGTTTCCTCTGTCACAGGGTGGATGTTTCCTCTGTCACAGGGTGGATGTTTCCTCTGTCACAGGGTGGGTGTCCTCGTCTTTAAACAGAGCTTTTAAAAGGATTTCAGCGAGCTGGGCTGTCAGAGGAGAGTTTTAGTGCCCCATGATGATGAAAATGCTAATGAAAGTTTGAGTGAAGTCCTGGTAAACACTGAACACTTGGGGAAACGCTTGTTTTAGGCAGCCTTAAAGAAAAAAAAAAAAAAAAAACACCTCCCATCTTTTCCAGTTCATTCTTTTATGCGCACTTTCACTTTCGCCCACGGCATTTTGCATTTTTATGTTTCCAAATAATGAAAAATATAACGGTTAATCCTTTTCAAACAGGATTTACTTTTGGTTGAAGACATCCAGACAAGCGTAATCTCAGATGTGCTAAATTAGGAATCTGTACATTTGACAAAGAAGTCAAATCGATATTGTCATCCATGATGTATGATGATTATGATGCATGTGGAGTGAAAGAATTTCTGTTGTTTTTTTGCTGCCGCCTTGACAAAAACAATATAATCTCCTGAAATCAAAGACATTTTTTTTTGTTCAGATTTACTATTAAAAACCACAGTTAGCCCTAGTCTGTTAAGTCCTAGCCCTTACTAAACATTACTTACTAAAGCATATGTTGAAACTAACTGCAACATACACAACGCACAACGCGAGCAGCATCATCATTAAAGGTACCCTGTGGAGTTTTTGACCTCTAGAGGTGCCGTTGAGCAATGTTTTAATGAGAAAGCTCCAGTGTCGTTGGTATCGTGACCTACATTTCTGACTTTTTTCAGGGGGCATTGCTGCACATTGACAGCGAGGGAAGGTAACGGACAACACGAACTTTAACGATAGAGGAAAGGAGGGAAAAAAAGAAGGAGAGATGAGGAAAACAATGCAAGTTTCCAAACATTCACAAAAAAAAAAAAAAAAAAAAGCTTTGCAAATGTTGTATGAGGTAGGAAAATGCATTCGATGTGTTTGGTAGCTCATAGCGAAGTAACTTTTTTGAGGAGCGTGCTCAAATTTGGAGGCTTTTAAAGGAAAAGTTCAACCAAAAATTTAAATCCCCAGCTTAAATTCTTCATCTGCTTTTTGAGAATACCGCGACGCTGTTGCTGTGAGTAGATAATGACGGGGTTTTCATTTTTGAGCGAACTGCTACTCATAAGACGTCCAAAAAGTTGATTTAGTTTGTAAGGACTACCATCCTGTCTATCACTTTTTTGCAGCCGGCCACTTGTAATGGACAGCCGGAGCTTCAGTCTCATTGAAGGTGCTTAATCCTCTCTCTGTGGTCAGGCAGCGGTTCCTCCCAGTCTCTCCTTTTTCTGCTGCTGTGTATTTCAAAGTGTTTTTCACATCTACTCAATCACCAGGGATGCGGCAGCTAGCTAGTGCCGCAGTCCGTCATGCTAAGGTCTACTGTAGCTGACTCTCAATTTGTGCAGCTAGCTCAAAATGTAATCAATCTCCCAACACTTCCTCCTTTTTTTTTTTTCTTTTTTTTCCCCTGTCCTGCTTACATAACTTTTCAAGTGATACAAATACTGCTGTCATTAGCTCCCTCAATCTGCACAGCGAGCGCTTCTCTGCAGCGGTGTGAAGGTCATCCGACCGCTTTTTACGCTCAAAAGTTGCAGGTTTTTTCTCAGTAATGACACCCTTCCAATTTGCTTCCATAGCCGTGCTTCTCCTCTGTCAGTTTTCAGCCCTGATGAATCAATTTAATGCATTTCCACACTTATGTAACCCCCTGATTCATGAGTCACTGCAGCACCTCCTCTCCAACACCTTTTCAGTCTGTCCGTCTAGTTTTACATCCCAAGGCTATCTAGCTTGTTCTGAAAAAGCAAAATGTGACTCTTCCAGTTCTGTGCTGAATCTTGTTAGCAGTTGCCACCATGCATTGAGTTCAATTTCTACTTTTAATTTGAAACATTTTGGGTGCTGACCAGCACACCCCTCTCTCTTTCCTCACACTGCAGTTGCTGGGATTCTTTTTAACCTATGACCAGTTAGACGATTGAACGCAAGGGAAGTTATTAATTAGCATTCATCCTCAGCTGTCAGCTAATTAGCATGGCCCTGCAATTGCTTGACTATTTACCCATCAGTGCAATTACATGTTTAATTCAATGGGAGGCCCATTCTTTGCCCCTATGTCATTTCTCAGGAGAGTGTCTGAATTGGGCCGGTCCCGACTAATGTACCATCCAAATCCCTGTGATATTCTGACGGGGGGTTTAGCTTACATAGAGCCAATTGTGTTATTCACAACGATACAATTATTACTCATTGTGAGGGCTGACCAGACCTGACGTTGTATTTCATTTATTTTTCCAAAGCTACTAAAACTTTGCCATCCTACAGCTCACACGTGAAAAGGTTTGTGGTTTAGTCGCCTCGTGGTTCAATGACACCGCGGGTACGTCACGATCCAGAACAGTTTTAAGTCAAAACGGATTTAACATGAATCCGAGTGAGAAGTGAAATGCCAAATCCAAAATGTGATGGAAAGCAGGATGGTTGTGGAGACAGTAATCTCATGCTCGGACCAGACTACACGATGGTTTTGTCGTTCAACGCGGCCGCTGTATCGGATTATATGCATACTACATGTTGGACCTAAGCAACCATAGCACGCAGCCTTTCACAAGTTGCGTGGCCGATAACTAATGATTAAATATTCATCGACAAAACTCTAATTAAAGTTATGCTGTTGGTGAGAGAGTGTTCATGTGTGCAGCATTGCAAGTCATGTCTCACCGATGGGTTTCATTAATTTGGTATTGTTTTCCTGACCCGAGGGTGATGGCCGAATGTTAACAGATTCACTAAAATCAAATCAAATTGTAATTCCATGTTTTAGGCTTTGCAAGAATAGTGTTGCCTGGTGTCAGTCTGGGTTTACTGTGTAGTCTGATCGCAGCATAGCTGACAGTTAAGGCTCATATTTGCCCACTTTACATACAAAAATAGATGCGTCCATCTCAAATAATGCAACCATAACTGCCCTCATGCTTGCATGCATGATTTACGTTTGCATGGATGTGAAGCAGTGGATCGACTAGAGGCAGCATTGTAGACAGAGGTGGTCTGTGATGCCATTAATATATATCACAACACGAATTGGGGGGAAATTCTCGTCACTAATATTACCAACGAACAAATTTTGATGACCGGTAACTTCCAGTATTGTTGGCGGCACCGCTGCCAGCGGTGTCTGGTCGTGCTGTTCCGCTTTTGTCAGCATCCATTAAACTTTCAGAAAAATACAAAAATACAAATACAGACAAAAATGAATGCAGAGCACAGACAGAGGGCTCCATCTGAATCGACTGTTGGCCGTAAATTAGCCTTCAAACCCTCGTTGTATATTTTAAAATGACAGTGTATGTATGAATAACTTTGCAGTCATTATAACGTCTGCAACACTCTCTGTCAATAAGCTACCCAGCCGGCATCAGCATTTCATTTCTTTCCCAACGTTCGGTTCCACATCTTGTGAAATCTATTTAAAAAAAAAAAAACATCATGTAGTTTTCTTTTATATGAATCTAATAAATCTTGAGTCCAAGTGCAGGCAATGAGGGTGTTAGTCTATATACAATATCTTGAGTAGAGACCAAAACACTTGGAAAACCTCGGCCTAATTACTTCGCACGCGGCTGTGTGTGGGGGCGCACACATGATTGTAATCAGAAACTAGCAAGCCGAGTGCTCGAGCTAGAAAAGCTTGTGGTCTGCCGGCACAACGCCAACAGACCTACAGGACCCGACTGTCCCCAGCTTCTGAAATTCACACCTTTTTAATGCTGTTGGCTCGTTTCTACAGAGGACTGAGAAAGTCCCTTGCCCATGATGAGTAAGTGTGATAATAGGCTTGGATTCTTTCTTTCACTTAAATCCCAGATCGAGCCCTGGCGGTTCTTTTCATCCAGGGAAACAATCTGGAGCAAACAGATGTAATTAGTTGATTCAATTTAAATCGTATCCAAAAACGCAACACTCCCTGTGACAAACTAGATTTTATCCCCCATCCAGCGTGTCTGCTGCAGAGTTATATGGGGTAACAGTAGTCTGCACTCATTATTTTGAATGACTGCACAGTGCCTGTGAGCGAGCCAAAAGGGGCAGGAAGTATTCTCACAACAGAGGCCTCCACACATCTACACTTTAGTGGAGGGAAAACAGGGAGACAAGCGATTCAGCTTACCAAGTAGCATCTCTGCGCCAGCATTCAGATCTTATATTTGAGCACAATAGGCTTGCCATCCAGGGTATTCTCTCTCTCGGTTTGTTTTGAAGATCACCACTTTACCTCCGCAATGACTCTCGAGCGACTGGATCCGACTGCAGCCTGCCTTGCCGTATGACACATTCCTACTCTGGTGGCTAACGCAGTTAGCTGCCGAGGCTTCACTGACCTAAAGCTGTTAGCGATGGCAGGCAGCCTTGCAGGAGACAGTGAACTGAAGGCGGCGTGGATGCGAGGGGGAACCGTTTTACTAAACAGCCCGACCTGTCAGCTCAGTACAAAAGATGAGACAGTAGAGAATCTTCAGTAGAAAAAGAGCGGGGCCAACAGAAGAAAAGTATTAGCTCTTTCAAGTGAGGTAAAGAGGGGTTGACTGCGGGCCTCAGCTGCTATGGGAAGCCTTTCTTCTTCCTTTCCATAACGCAATGTGCCTCCAAAACAGATCAACCACAGAGAATGATTGAAACTAGATGAAAAATGCATCATGGGAATTTACCTACCCTGACCCACGCTCTTCCTCACATCGGCCTGCGGTGCGTTTCCACCGAGGTTCCGCCCAAATGTGATCTGTCTGTGCTTGGCCTTTGACTTGTATTAGTCATGTACAGGCATTCGGGTTTTAACAGCTCTACAGAACTTGGCTGGATAAAGAAAAAAAAAAAAAAAAAAAAAAAAATGGGCAATGGATTAAACAGTGCAGGTAATTACTTCTATACGGTAAAGTTGTCCAATAGGTAGAATAGCAAAGAACATTGATCTCAACTGAAGGTACGATGAGTTTGATTGATACAGTGTAATGTGATTTAACCACTATCAAAAAGTAGTACCAACACACAGAGTACAAAACTAGTCCTTATATGCCCAGCTCCACTCAAGCTATATTATGTTATGCAAGAAAGTTTTACCATATCCCCGGCCCCTCCCCTTTCTGTCCCCAACTCCAGCCCACAACATCCACAACCTGGAACTGCGTTTCCCATGGTCCCGCGAGGGTGTGTGTGTGTGTGTGTGTGTGTGTGTGTTTTCCTGTAATCCAATCAGGAAATCCGTCAGAAATTGCTCCGATGCAAGGGAGAGGGTGAAAATTATTCTTAATAATGACATAATCAGCAGAGCAGCCATCAAGCAGATAAATTGTCATGCGCATCGTGCTAAAATATCCAATTATCCTTTGTCCTCCAGCTCTCTGTGTTGAAGTTGGAAACTGCCAGAAAGCCAGTAGGTGGATCCCCACGTCCCACTGGTTCAGTCCTGCTGGCAGGTTTGCAGTATAGACGCCCCCCCCCAAGAGATGAGGGCTTAAACAGCCTTGGTGCTTAGTGTACAGATCTAGATATGTAAATAGGTTCTATACAATAAAATTGTTCCCGATCCTCAAAAATAAATGGATGAAAAGTATCTGTGACATTATTTTTGTTCCTCAAAATTGTTCCATTGTGCATACAGGGTTTCTTTTTTTTCCTTGAAGTCTTCAGTCCTTCCTTTGCTCTGTTCAACAACTGTTTTTTGCTTTATCTTACATAGCCTCCATTTAAGAAGTTAACACATGCCTAAACTGGTTTGCGCGCATCTACTCTGTGCCCCCACACACGGAGTAATCTGCAGTGTGACGCCAAAGGAAAACAATACGTTTCCTTGCTTTTACAAAGTGCTCCCCTCTTCTCACCTCCGAGGCGTGTCTGATGCTCTGTTCTGCTTCCAGATAATACTGTCAAGCACTCATTTGTCAAGAGATCCCGAAGGCCATATCTGTCGCTAGAAAGAAAAAGTAGTTTACTGTACCTTGTTTTTCTGCAATATCAGAACAAAAATAATAATAAAAAAAACAAAAAAACATCCGCCTTCATGTTTTAGCTTGTACGGGTGTTTTTCTTCAGCTCCATATTTGTACTTTTTCTTCTTGTCTTTAATTTTTCTACAAAAAACATAATTAGACTTTTTTTTTTTCTTTTTTTTTTGTCCTCTGGTCCAAACCCCCAGAAATCCCTTGACTATATTCCCTCAGGTATTAACAGGGTGTCGTACAATCCCAGCGTAATTCCATGGGTGTCTGGCAACTCCAGGCTGGCGTTTCAGCTCCTGACATATCTGTGTTTGTCAGCATGTTGGCTGTTTGTCTCTGCTGCAGCAGTGGCGTTAGATTTTTGCCTCAACCATCAGAGTCCTGCCTGCGTGGGTGCATACACAGGGCTATACCCGGGTGGTGGAGTGTGAGTGTGGATGCGGGTGAGGCAGGGTGTTGTTCTGCCCGCTGCTGGGAAAGGTGTTGAAAGAGTGAAGCGAGGTGAGCCCCCCCATGGTGCTGGGGATCATGGTTATGGTGTTTGGCGTCATGAGTGGGATGTCGTCCGGCGATCGCCTCATGGCCAGAGTGTAGTCCGGCGGGCAGGCAGTCCTCAGCACCATGTCGTGCGGGTGCAGGGAGTCGCCGACACCCCTGCAGTCCCGGTCCAGGTCCGAGTGCTGCTTCATCTGCAGGGACATGATCTCCTCCTCCTGGGTGTGAGCCAGGTCGTTGGCGGCGTTCCGCTGGGGGCTGCAGCGCCTGTGGACGTCATGCCTTCGCTTGTCCTTCTTGTAGTAAAGCGCGGCGAAGGCCAGGATGTTGAGGAAGAGCAGAGAGGCTCCGACAGCGATGGTCACCGACAGCTCGGTGGAGTAGTCACGCTGGTCCACCAGGTGTGGCTGGTTGTGGCTGTCCTGGGTCTCAGTGGGGAACGGAGTCGGGTTAGGTCGCTTGGTCGACTGAACCTTGTTCTTTGGGGTGCGGTTGGTAGCCTCTGGCGAAGGAATCTGAAGACAGCGAGAACAGAATTCAGTATTTAATTGATTCTTTTTGGTTGATGATAGAGCGCCGTTTTGACGCCACATTTAAACAATAATATGTCAACTAAAAAGTTGCACGTGGCAGTGAAGAGGACCTGAGCTAAAGGGGCTTTTGACTTTGTCCAGTTCTTTTCTCAAGCACTGATTGGTTTAACTGAACTGAATCAGAGTGACTTCTCTCACTGACAGTCTCCTCTGCCAAGTCCAAATTTCAAGTTGTCCAAAACGCTGCCAACACGGGTCGGTAATTGCCTACCGGTAAAACTAGTGCAAGAAATTATCACCAACGGCTGACCATTGACCTTTGTGGGCCCTGAGATTCACTGCAGATCACAAACTATCTTCTTAAATTACTATCCACTAGTTCTTAAATCATGGCACTTGCATCACTAGATAATGGAGCATGACAACCGACAGTAAATCTGACGGCTCGTGATGTGTGAATTCCCTCCTCCTCATCGTGAAACTACAGTTCTGCCTGAGCGAAAGAAGCGTTTTGTTCGTACGGCATCACGTCTACCCACCGAAGTGCGCGAGAGGCACGCGAACGCACAAGTCAAGACGACAAACAATCATAGTGTTACATTTTTAAATTCCTTTTCCAAGTTGCTTGGGTCTATTCCAGAACCTTCGCTGTGGAGGGAACGACTCAGGTAGTTAAGTTTTAGAAGCCGGGTGAGATATAGATGATTTAGTACCGACCTTGGTGGTGGTGGGGATGAGCTGGGTGACCTCGTTTAGGCTGTGCAGATGAGGAACCAGCTCCAACCACAAGTTGACCTGAGGAGAGAAGTTATTAAGTGTTAGAGAAAATGAAGGGATATGAGAACTGTCTTGAGTCAGAGCAAACCAAAGTCAGTATGACGGTACATTAGGACGAGTCGTGCATCTGTCGTTTTGACAACTTGAGTGCTAATATCGCAAATTAATATTAATAATTCAGAATCTTTGATTTTGTTGAAATTGAATTAGGTGACCTTTTGTAGATACATTTTACTTCATTAGTCCGAAATCCAAGACTCCACGTTTCAGATCAACAAAGGGCAAGACTGTCATCCTTACAGGAGCTTTTACTGCAAACAAAAGGCCAAACGCTGTCTCTCTTTGGGCTACCTTCATTCACAGAGTCTTAGATTGGTGATCCTCGATAAGTTACTGGTCAGCTCACATGTACCACCAACAGATCATTATTAGTATTTAAGGTGAAGCTCATGGAGAAATGGCCGTTGCAATGGCTGAAAGTAATATTGGTGTAAAAGATAAACAATGTAATTGCAAAAGCGTTCTGGCTCCGTTGAGTAAACTAGAGAAGGAAACCACAGATAACACTTGAACAACGGTTTAAAAAACAATTAATGCTTGATGGGGAAAAGATCTTTCCAACAAAAATGTTGTCTTTATAATTTACTGGGAGATAATTAACCAAATGTGTTTTTCAAAGGGCTACAGTTAGATAATGAAGAAAAAAAAAATGACTACTGATCTAAATACATACTGACAGGGACAAATGTGATCGGGCCGGTCAGCAGTTCGCTTGTTAATACATCTTGATCTTATCCTCCGAATTTTTGATGATCATGAGCAGGTGAGTCACAGCCCGTCCTCCATAGCTCGACTGTGGAAGCAGCTTATTACGACCTACATTTATGTTCCTCGTTAGGTGCCGATCTCTAGTGGCTGCTGTAATTATTACGTAGCAACGAAGGAAGTCGGTGGAAGTAGTGGAAGGAGTGAAGTAGATGAGGGGACGGGCCATACGAGCACAGGACTTTCATCCCGGAGAAAGCTGTTTACATGATAAGCATGCATAAGTTATATTACATATGCGACGTTCAGGTATAACAGTGTGTTACCACTGTAATCTATTCCCATTGAAAGTACGTTTTCCTAATGAAAACCCAAACCCAGCTGAGCCGATGTCTCATCTGTGTATCCAGTCCAACGAGGGCTTTCATCAGTCCTGAAAGTGTGACACAGAGAGTGAATTCAGTCATGTCTGACTGTACCTTGTTGGCACGGTAATGCTCTTTGACCCGGGGCTTCAGGCCAATGTGCAGGTAGAGCTGGTCTTTCTGGTTGTAGCGTGTCCATGCTACTTCCTCAAAGCGATTGGGCTTGGTGTGGATGAACTTGGTGTCCTGTGGGACCGGCTGGTTTGGGTCCCTGACAAAAAAAAGAGCAGAGGAGGAAAGAGTTTTAAATAAAAGAATTCGCAGAGAGGTGAGAGCTGCTCGTGGTTTAGTGGCAGCACAGCACACGACTTGTCGCCTCCCGTGCGTGATGCAGTCGTTTCCCGGCCAGTCAGAAGCGCTTATATCTACTCTAGGGGACAGAAAGAACTAAAGCTAAAATAAAAGTGGAGTGGACCTTCAGAGACTGTTTATTAACATTTTAATTTTGACTGAAGTGTAGCATCTCCCTCAGGCTAATCAGTGTAATTATGAAAATACTGGAACGCAGGCGTGAGATGCAGCCCCTAGGTTCATCAAACATTAATCAGCAGTTGAGATGGACCTGATAAAATCAGATAAAAAGGTCAAAAGGGGTATTATTGCACACAGATGATTGGTTTTTCCCTGAGATTCTGATTGAGTGAAGAGTTCTTAAGATTGCTCATAACCCCAGAAGGGTCTTTGATTTGAAGTGTTATTCAAATGCTGAAAAAGTTGAGCATGTCAAAGTTTTTAAATGATGGCAATCTTGTTGGGAGCGAATCTATTTATACATCATGTATACGCAGAATAAAGATTCCTTCTTCCTCCTTCCTTCTTCCTTCTTCCTGCTTGAGTCGTTGCTATGAACTAAAAGTGATTTTAATGTGATGTACCATCTACTTCAGGTAAACATTGTAATCAGGGGCCATAATAACACAAGAATGAACTGCAGGCTGTAAATGCAGGTCAGAAACCCAGAATGAACTCCCCTCTCATGGTCGGTACACAGAGAAGCATACAGAGGACATTCAGCACGGGATCCTGCGCTAAACAGACCCACTTACACTTAATCTGGGCACTACATGTGAGCTATGGAGGCCCATTCAGACCCACTGAGCGCCCCATTGTCTGAGAGCGGCATATGGAGCCAGCCAGACCTCATCAGGAACACGCTTAACCATTCAAATTGGTGGCATAAATCTCCCAGGTACCCGGCATTCCACGTCAATTTGGGGTTATATATGTAGATCATTAGTGCCTTTCTGTTCCCCTCAGGGCTACTGGGCAGTGCACGGAAAAAAAGCCAATGTCCCCCCATTACGCTCTCGAAAAACAATTACCGCCACGACTATATGCTGAAAGGCAACGTGAGACAGACAGGGGGGGAAGAAAGTCTTTTAATTTTGTCCCATCGAGAATGTCACTCTTCAGGCTACGATCATTAATTAAGAATGCGTTTGAAGATATGTAGAGGGTGTCTGCGTAGAATACCAATTATACTGCATAGTCCATAAAGCACCAAAGCACAATTCACCAGTGCTGGTCATCGAATGTGGGTTAATATTGAGGAAACACAATTACAACGTAGTTATCAATTAGTTCGTGGTCCTGTAATGGTAATTGCATGTTGATCAGTCTCTGCGAGAGTGACTGCAGAATAAATGTCTCCAGGAAATATTTAAATAACCCGCTGGCCGACCGTTTACAGGACTGTGTGCTCCATAGACAAAGACTGGAAAAAAAAAAAAACGATGTAATGAATAAAACATTTGAACGCTTTTTAATAAGAATTACATCATCAGTTGTGATTTTAACATTTCAGAGAGTCTCATTTAGTCGTGCAGCTTCCCTCTTTTAAGGAGGCACAGCTACTGATTTCTGAATGCTCTCTGCGGCTTTTTGCAAGAAGCAAAACTAAATGTGATGGATGTTTTAAGTTTACAGGAGGTACCGTGTTAAAAGTGCTTGTTAACATTAAATCTTTGTGTTGTTAGAGGCTCAAGAAACATACATTTGCACTTTCAAAGTAGCTTGTAGTCTTTTAAGCTAACTGAGAGGCTCTTTCAGTGGTCGTACCAGCATAGTACAGACTGTGATCTGCGTTGGCCCTAAGGAGCAAAGTTTGCAGTGTCACATTACCCTGTCTTAGCAAAGTTGGTCCAGTAGGTCATGACCACGGCACTGAGCATCACGTCGTTCTTGGAGAAGTTGCAGGGAAAGAGCTCCGTCGGTCCGATCATCGGCAGGCCAAACACATACGGGATCTCATCTCCGTGTGCTGCGTCTGCCCATGGTGGCACCTAATGAGCAGCAGATGAATCACATCAGATCCTTATTATTACATTCATGTGACAGATGCAGCGCAATGAAAGGGATTATTTTTTTTTTTGCTGCTGACACACAATGGATATTGCAACGCGCACACACACGCAGTCAGACACATCAAAGAAGCTGGGAAACAACATTTTTTGGGAGGGAAAAAGGGGAAATGAGATAAGTTTTAATATTATTTTGCCTACCATATCTGGCCCATTATTCAGTGTATTACAGAGAGAGACAACATGAGAAATAAAGGGATGGAAGAGGGGAGGCTTTGGGCTGAATGTTAAACTAAAATGTAGCAGCATTTTATTCAGTGCCGTCTGCTGAATGAAAAATATGCCAAAATATAATGTGGGGATTTAATTACCACTCCTCAAATATTTCAGGACTGCATAATTAGTCATAGCAGTTGTGTGCATATATATATATATACCTAAATATGCAGAAAGTAGATGTACAAGTAAAACTGGAAGTAAGAAGTGAGGAAAACAAAACTAGAGTTGAAGTAAACTGAAGCGTCTCTTCTTCGACTGCAAACTAGTGCGTCAATTACGGTGATGTAATTGGAAATCAGACCGTGATTTGTGCCACAATATAGCGCCGTCTCTTTTGTTACAATTAGGCAATCTGCCTTCATTTCACAGAGCATTTGCATTTTGCAGATTTTTTTTGCAGAAATAAGTCTCGTCTCAATCTTTGTGTGGAGGACACACAAAATTGCTTTTTAGAGTCAAACTTCTTGTTGGGTTCCAGTTTTTATAGGAAACTAAACTGTGTACATTTAAAGCCTCAAGGTGTGTTGTAGCTGAAGGGAATATACATTTCAGAGGTGATGCACTTGCACACTAGGTCAGTGAAAGATGCAAATGTGTGCACAGACATGCTATTTAACTGTTAGCTGGGGCAAAGTAGAAAATAATTCGACTTCAAGCTCCACTATAGGAATGTAAAGAGATAACATGGAGTTCTGAGATCAGTGCAGACTCAAAGCGGACGCAATATGCACACACTCACACATAATCTGTGCATGCTGTTAGCTAACATTTGCACAGTTGCACTATCATGGCTGTTTGAGACGTTCAGTCACATTTTGTGTTCACGTTAGCCAGCTTCTGTTTGTGATGTCTGAATCACCAAAAACAGACGTATGGACAGCGATTCTGAGATCTGAAACCAGACTCCTCGAAAGCACCTTCAGAGTTGAGACAGTATAACTGATATAAAATACTGCACAGATTGTCAATTATCAACTTCAACCTTAGGCTAGACATCCGTAGACCCACCTGTTCTGTCTGACAGTGGTGGTAGAAGGCGTAGAAGTATGTTGGAGACCCGAAGCTGGAGTGCAGGTCGGCTGTGGCGACAGCCGGTGCCACCCACTGGTGATCAGTGAAGAGGGCCAGCAGAGTCTTCCTGCGGGTCTCCGGGTTGTGCCTGTCGGCCCAGTCTGTGTACATGAACTTGATGGTCTCCCGGAGGATGTCTTTGCCCTCTGGGTAGCCATAGAGGTCATCCACAAAACTGGACACGGCGTAGTCAAAGTCGTTGGCCTGAACGCCGTTTTCATTGTCCACGATAAGCTCCACGAACTTCAGGCCCTCGCCCTGGTTAACTCCCAGCATGATGTCGTAGTTGAGAAACTCACCTTGAACAAGACGGTGCAGATGGTTATTAAGAAGAACAAACTTAAGGTAAGAACACTGCCAGCTCTCGAGCAGAGTTAACTCATTACCTTGCTCCATGAGAATCTGAGGGTCGTCAGGTATAACATCTCCATCAATAACAGGCCCAAAGGCGATGTGGTAGCGTGCTGGCTGGATGTCTTGATCCACCAGCTCCTTGTAATGTTTTTTCTGAAGGCACACGACAAGCTCCACTGTGTCCTCCAGGTTGCAGCCCACCTTCCGGGCCAGCATCCGGGCGTATTTGGCTGGCTGAAAGCTGACGGCCCAGCTGGACAGAGCTGTGCCGCTCTGGGCGATGGCCCTCTGGAACAGGCCTGGAGACGAAAGCAGGAGAGGGGGGAAGAGGAAGGAAAGAACCAAATTACAATGAGCTGACAAAACTGCAATTAGATGAGAATCAAGGCAGGAGATTGAGGTGAGTGAGGCGAAGTTTAAGGGATAAAATTAACTTTCTCTGAAGGCAAGGTGCAAGAAACATTTGTCTTGCCTTGATGAAATGAACAAATGTTAACAATCACATCAATTTCCTGAAAACTCTTTGAAGGTGTCAAAGGCTCCAAAAACACAGGAGGCACCGTACCACCAAAGTCACTGATGGCCGCTGCTTTTTGCTAGCAGTTGGCTATAGCTAGCTACCGTTAGCTAATTAGCTCATGGTTCAGTTTGCCGTGTAGCCAGTGACCCTGGAGTTTGCCTGGACCGGGATCTTGGATCACAGGGGGGGGGAGGTCACCACAGGCGGCAAGGACCAGCTCAATAGGGTTTAGCAGCCCGAGAGTGAACACGGCTGGACACCAGATTGGGACTGAACAGAGCCTCTGATACCGATGGAGCTCAGTTTGGAGACGTGGTGGGGGGGGGGTATAGAGACATGACTCGGCAGAGGAGCGACAGGAAGTCAGACATGAGCAGCAGGTGATTGTGGGAAGACGAACCGAGACTGTTTTGGTGAGTTTTACTTAGTTTATGTCTCGTCTCTCCTTCAGGCGAAAGAAAGACAATATTTCCTTGTGGGTTTATTTTGTCCACGTATTAGTGTTAAAGCTAAGAGATTGTGCAAAACGTAACAAACTGCCCGATGACATATATCTCCCGGCTGAAACTGCGGGGGCTATTAGACTACTGCCTCTTGCAGAACATGAGACAAGGTGGGAGTTAGCTAGTTGGCAAACCGACCTCAGCAGACATGTCTGCAACACAGTACACAGATCCTACAGATCCTAGATACTACACTACTGAAAGAACTATTTTATGTTCGTCCGAGACTAAAAATAATCCAACTGTTTCCTGTCGTTTGAGCGATGTTTGTTATAAATGTTATTGTCCAGCTGCTTTGGGACATTTACCTTGAGTAAGAATACAACTTGTCTGTGTATCGTCACCAGTGTGAGTCAGTGAACTTGAGTCTTTGGTGTCACAGACAGGTTAGGGAAGAAGGTTCTGATAGAAAAACAGATGCGTTTTTTTTTTTTTTTTTAATGCGGTAAGTATAATAACACCAGCCTGAAGGATTTTGTGTCTGTTCTGTCACACACAAATCTGAATCTCTTTCATTCCTTTGCTGGATGTGTTAGCTGATTCTGTGCATGAAACAGAATTGGTAAGCGTTAGCATATTTTAACTTTTATTTTTCATCCGTTGCTCCGTCTGATCACAGTGAAAGATGTTCATGTTTCTGCAATTCTGTCTTTTTTTAAAAAAAATTTTTCCCATACCGACTTTCAAATGGAAAAATTGAAAGAAGTCTAAGTCTTCATTTAGACACACCCTTTATGTTCCTCCCAAAGCATCTGACCTTACGCTACACGCTCAGACGAAGTCATGTCAGGATGGAAAGTCTTTGAATTTCTATTTCTGGGTGGAAAAACAACAGCCGACTGAGCGAACCTTCCTCCAGGCGTTGCTTTACATCCACAGCGGGTTGGTGTTTATCATGTATGTATGCTGTGAGTCTACCTGCCTTCAAAGCTGCAACATCATAACTGATCCAAATTCCTCTAAATTAGTCAGGGTGCGTTCACGCTGAGGATTCTCTGGAGTGATTCCTCTTAATTTGTTTGGGCAGGTGAAAACAAGATTATTTGAACTCGGGTTGAGTCTCATTATCACAGTTAAATGTTGTGTTTGTAGTTAAAAGCCGCTCCTTCATGAGAACAAAACGTTCCAGTCAGTGCACATCCAGTCAAACGCCATCTGCAAAAAGCTAAACTGTGAAGTGTCTCGGGTTCCCTCTGCGCCGCCACTCACACGGTCACGCGCTGCTGGAGGCGCACATGCACGGTTAAATATACATGAAGATCCCGCATGAATCCCCCGGCGATCTGTACCTTTGGTGGAGTTGCTCCAGCGGTTGCCCTCCGAGTAGTGAGACAGCGTGAGCAGGTTAACGCAGGAGGCGCCGGCGCCCGAGCCGAACACAGTGATACGTAACGGGTCGCCGCCGAAGGCTGCAATGTTCTCGCTGGTCCAACGCAGAGCCTGGATCTGGTCCAACAAACCGTAATTCCCTTTGGCTGCCTGGTCACCTGTGCTCAGGAACCCTGCAGGAGAGGACAAAGAACAGAGGAGACGTCAGCGGGATCCTTCTTTGTATTGTTGGAAGTGTCGTAAGCAGAAGGCTTCAGTATAATATCGCTTCAACTGACATAAAAAAGCTCTATATGAAATTTGACTTTTGATAATAAGAGGTGTTCCTTCTTTTATATATTAAAACCAAAAAAAAAATCAATGAAATTTCATGAAGGCTGTCTTGTTTCCTGACATGACATACGTGGAGTTTTCATCACTGAAAGCAAAAGAGGAGCTGTAATGGTGCAACCAAACACTGCTGGAATGAAAACATGGCTGCAGGCTTTCTCTGAGAAACAGGAAATGTCTTGTGTCTTTGTTCGGCGGGAGGTGTTACGCGAGTTAATGTTGAAATATACAAGCTCAAAGCAAATGAGGTATTGATTCGTGTCAAAGTACAGAAGTCAGATATGAAAGAACGGGTAGAACAAGCCAGTCTTCAAACTTTGGATATATTAAATAACAGCTCTGGTGTTTTCGAAGACATGAAGATTGGCAGGAGGACGGACGAATCACTGCACGTCACAGAATCTGCATTTACATTTTAATCACGTGGTCAACTTGGACAGATGAAGGCCAATCAGAGAGGAGCAGTTGACACCAGCGAGGCTTGAAATGGATCTATTTGAAGATATAGATATTTTTTATTTTTTTTTAAATTTCATATTCATTCACAGCTTTACAGTTAATTACACGAAATAAAATGCAAAGTGCAGATCACTGGGGACACAGCCGTTTTTTTGTTTTCTCTTCTTTTGCGCTCGTTTTCTTTTTGATCTCCTTGATTAAAATAAAATAAACAACAATCTACTTTTGGACCACCCGAGCAGAACCGGCAGTAGATAACGAGGCATATTTCTCCATTGTGCAAGGAAAAAAAACAAAAAAAACAACAAGCCCGGCTGTTTAATAATTTGCTGCAATAAAGCAAGAGTTATTACCCTGTAGAGCCACTTAAAGTGTGGATGGGCTAAATATAACACAGACACACTTTGGAGAGAGACATACTGTATCTAAATCTACGATCCAGCTGCTAACAGAACTTACAGTAGGACGACAAAGAGTCACGTGCCAGCATTTTGTTTCTCATAGCAAAGAAATATGGAAAAAAAGGAAATACAATTAAAGATATTTTACTGCAGAAGATTTTCATTTTCGGGGACAAAAAAAACACAAAAAGACAAAAGAGAGAGATTCTTCACTCCATCAGTTTCTGACTAACTTTACATTTAACCACTGCGTCACATCCTTAACTGAATTAAAAGGTCGTTTGAAATGTACAATCCACCACTAATGTCTGATGGATCAGCTTACAGGAAGACGTAATGCTGCGTGATAAACCCTTATGCTTTACAGCTGAAATTCAGTTTTGACCAAAGGTCTTTTATGATGTGATGAAGGTGGGAACTTGTAATAATAACTGACATCTCAACAAATCCCCTGCAATGCAACACAAATGTGATCTTTGTTTGTGACCTGTGTGACGTGGAGCGCAGCAGGTGTAGCAGGGACAGATTCTTTTTGCATGTTCTTCTTTGTTTTCTCTCCCCTGAGTAAATCTGGCAGCCGCAAGTTGTAATAACGAGGAAACGGCAACAATGGCGAGGCGACAATTAATTAAAATGCAAACATTCGCTCGTGCTTTAAATCTCTGGTCCTTGAATTGGTGCTGATACATTGTAACATGAGCGAGTACTGCACACACATCCACGCCTGAGTCCTCTACCAGGAGTCATATAATCACTTCTCCCTCTCCATACCAGCATGAATCCCGTCCCGCCCCCATCTACCCTCCCGTGCTCCATCTTCCTCCCTCGTCCAATTAAACCTCTCAGGTACTCCTGGTCAATGCGGCTGCATAAAGATCCAGTGCTCGCGGGGGCATGAATGTTCTGACAAGAACAGGCACCTAAAGTATACCCACAGGAGAGCTCTGGTCTTTTAGAGCAATTTCATGTCCAGC
>OMLP01022635.1:39476-73525 GCA_900302685.1 Spondyliosoma cantharus | reverse complement strand
CGTTGCCACAAGCAGTGTTGAATTCCAGCTCAATGAGTTTATTTGTTTAACAAATGTCACCAGGGCCTGGAAGTTTTCTGCACGCTGGCTGGTACCAGTCAGGGTTCTGCACTGGTAGCACTCCTAATGCCAAAAGTCAGTCATAAACCCACACAAGCCGCGCTCATAAAAACCTGTCATGTCGGACATTAATGAGCAGCATTAAACCTAGGCAAGCCTTTTCGGCCCGTTTTTTTTAATTCTTTCCTCTACCTCTCTGAGAAAAGCGGAGACTGTCCGTCAACGAGAGAAGAATGTGTGAACGCTTTCGCAGACGAGCTAGCACGCGTTCACATGCACACACGCAGTGTGGAGCCCCGCTGAGATTTGAATGAATCCAGCAGACTTAAAAAAGGGAAAGAAAACACAGCAGCGGCTACAGTGGGACATCATTGGGCAATTTGGACGGCTTCATGATTTAGAGTCCCCTGCCTGCCATTAATCTTCACCAATTTACATAGCGAGGTCCAAAGCAGTTGCAGATATGCGCTGTGCTTTGGCTGAGCGCAGTCCCGTGGAGCTTTGATATGTGCGTTGTGTGTTTGTTTTCAGCATCACACGGTAGGAAAGTTTTAGTGGGAACTCCATGGATAGATGCTCGGGACTTTCATATGGTTTGATGCAAACTCAACGCACACACAAGATTCCCCCTTGATGTGCATTTTTGTCTGTCTGCGTTGCACAAAGATCACAGCTGGCAGACATGTTAATCTGGGGCGGACTTCCTGCTGCAGATTTGACAAATTGTGCAAAGACTCAACATTTAGCCTCTTTATGTCCATCAAACCCCGTAGTTTTAAAAATGCATCCTTCCACATGGGGGATTTGAGTGTTATGGGATAAATGATGACTGGAGGGATTTTCACACACTTTGAATTCTGCTCTGCCGACATCTAGATGAGGGTATCTCCAGGAGCTGCACGAGCTCCTTGTAAATCCATCTGTGTGGTCACTCATGTTGGTTGTGTCAAATTAGCTAAAAGGGTCGAAGAGAGCTACGACAGCAGTGTGGTTTCACACAAAGAGCATCCAGATTTCAGTTTCTTGTTTGTCTTTTTTTTTAACTCCACATAGCCAACCCTGCTGTCATCTCTGGTGGAAAGATTTAACTTCAAACAGATACATTTCACAAGTCAAACACCGCTGACCGAACATCTGTTTTTGGGAACACAATAAACATCGTAATCACCACATTGTTGTGAGCGTTTGTCTGTGTACGAAAAAACAGGAAATCTGAGTCCTTGTGTTTCAATCATCGTATCTCTCAAATATGTTTTCCATCACCATCATCTGTGTTGCTCATTCGTTTGCCTCTCTCGCGCGTTCGCCCTGACGTCTCGTTTTCCTGCCCCTCCAGATGATGCCAATATTGTGAGCGAGAGCACAGAAATTGTGGATGTGAGCCCCTCCATCACCACAAACATCATCGGTCAGAAGACGGACGATGTGGGCGCCGATATGTGCGAGCGCTCGTGCGAGGAACTCAGCACCATGTTCCAGGAGCTCAAAGGCCTGCGACACGTTGTCAGCAACCTCATTGATGGCTTGCAAAAAGTGGTAAGTATTAGAAGTGACAGAGTGTAAATCAACTCATTCCTTACTCTGACTTTGTTTGTGCTGTACTTAACAACCCAATTTAAGTGACGAATGTGAAATCAGCAAAATCTTTCTCTCCGAGAGGGAATGGAGTCAATATTTTTAAAGAAAATTGACATTTTAGGAAAATAAATGACCAAATCATCTGTGCTGCAGCCAGGACGTAAGAGGTTTGAATTAGGTTACTAGGTAACCTACATTGGTTTTAAAGCAAACAGTAAGTAGCCGCAGGACTGTTTATAGAGTCGCCTGTGATGGCTGAACCCGCCTGACTCCTGCTATCTGTGGCAGCGTGAGTCAGACAGATTTTATGACATGTTACATGTGGATATAGGAAGTGTTCCCCTGGCAGCGATGGGGTCCGGCCTAATGTCTGGCTGTGTTTAAACAGCCCATGTGTTTCCTCTGGGAGCCTCCCAGCATTAAGAGAGTCTGGGCATGAACCTTGGGAAAAAAAAGAAAGCGACTGGGATGAGAAGGGTCCCTGAGGCTCTTCCAGACCGAGTGGTGTCTCAGATTCTAGTGCTGCACACTGCTGCCTCCTTTTTCCAAATGGGCGGACGCACACATACTCACACAGACACACACAGACACAACACACACACACACACACACACGCACACGCACACGCATACACACAAACCTTTGGCAGTAGTTTATCGACTGACAGTTCCCAAGTGTTCAGGCGTCCAGCCAGAGAGCCCCTGGTCTCCAATTGGGTTGGAGATCACGAAGTCCAAAGCTAAGCAGCACTTTTCAGTGGGCTGTATTCCAAGCAACAATAGAGACATAAAGAAATGTAAGTGTTTGCAATTTGCAGTAATGAGAAGCACATTCTGAAATTAGCATTTTACAAGGGTTCTCATTAATACAGTGGAGTAGCTTTTTTGAGTTCCTTTAAGAATTAGTCATTGTTCTTTCTGGTCCTCGAGCCTCTTTTCCCCCATGAAGCTAAAAGAAAGACGTCTCAAAATGATATGATGCTTCACTGAGCCAGTGAGGGTTATATGCTGGTAGGACAGGCTCATTAAAAGTATGACAGCATGCTACATTTAGCCCTTAAAGGTCCAATATGTAAGAATTGGCTACCTTTTAAATTCATGCTTCAAAACAATAGGGGGCAGCATATCACATATCATATATATAACTTATCACATATGACTGTTAACTGTAGCTGCCGTTAGCTAGTTAGTTTAGTTAGCCGTGCAGACTGGGAGCTTCGATCGGTTTTATGAGAAAAGCGAGGCCGGTGCTAGCCCTAGAAGACATCTCTGCAAGACAGAGACGTCTCAACACTCAACACACTTATTTCTTCACATTCGGTTCATCATTTTGGTTTATTGTTTCGGCATATTGCAACTTGAAACATTATGATTTGTGCGGTTGTGGCTTTGCTCCTCAGAGAGTGATATTTGTGCTTTAACTTGACTAATTGTCAACACATGTACATGTCTGTATATAATAATATGATATGATAGAAGTTAGTATGTATTTAAGTAGAGAATACTATCCCTGTGGAAAAGTAACCTCACATGTGCGCTCTTAAAACCGTCTTGTCAGCAGGTGTATACCTTCACCTTCACGTACTGAATGGAATGCAGCACACCTTTCTCATGAGTTAGTCCTCACCATTTCTGACTGATCTGCGTCCTGACTACAAATCTGTCTGTTGTTGTATGTTCAGACGGAGGAGAACTCAGTCATGAAGGAGGCCCTTGGGAGGATGAAGAACACTAAAGAGAAAAACATGTGCTGGCAGGATGGCCGGCTGTTTGACGATAAGGAAGACTGGGTTGTGGACAGCTGCACCAAATGTACCTGCCAGGTAGTGCCAAGTCATAAGGAAACATGTATAGATTTACAGTGGATGTCAGTGACCCTGATGTAACTCTAATATTTATGGATGGCAGGAGTCCAAGATCGTGTGCCACCAGATTACATGCCCTGCAGTAGCCTGTGCCAGCCCCTCATTTGTCGACGGCGAGTGCTGCCCCGTGTGTCTGCGTAAGTAGTCGGATTAGCCAACGCTTCCAGCATATAAACATGCTTATAAACACACAGAGTTTTACGCATGCATGCTATTTTAAATTAATGGCGCAGTGTGCTGTAAAAAAAAACAATATTCCACACGTATTAAATTTTAATGCCACAGGACCATTGCAGCCAGTTTGTCTTTGTGAGCGAACCACATATTTATTGGTTAAAATATAAGACGCTCAGAAAGGCTACTGTGGGTTTTTTTCAGATGAGTTCATGCGATGAACAGGCTGACATAAAGAATAAAAGCAGTGTGCGGCTGTGATCTCTTTTATTGCCCTGTTTTGACTTTACGTGAACATTGAAGGGAAGTGTTTCTTATGCCAGCAAAGGACCAAAATGTTCACTGTGCTTTGATGTTTTCCAACTAAAGACAGTGAGGATGGCTGGTCCCTGTGGTCGGAGTGGACAGAGTGCACGGTCACCTGCGGAACAGGAACTCAACAGAGGGGTCGTTCGTGCGACGCAACCAGTAACCCCTGCGACGGACCTTCTATCCAGACCCGCAAGTGCAGCCTCGGAAAATGCGATAGCCGTGGTGAGCATAATCTTGAGTTCTTCTCTCGCACCCAGTTTTTATTTAAAGGTTCACTGCACAAATTTTACATATTTAAAGTGTGTTTACAGGTCTAGAGGAGTACTAATGCATGTTTGAAAAAGGTAGTGTAAAGCCTTTTGTGGCTCCAGAGGAAACTGCATGTAATCTGATAAATTACCTCCATTGATGAGACTCAATGGCTACGTTGCATTGTGGGTAATGTAGGCGCCAGGCAATATTTCTGGTTCTGCTGTATCGATTATGATTCCAACAGTGTTATAGGAGTGTAAAGTAAGACCTGTGGACTGCCTTTGCAAAACCTGGTGCCTACATTACCCACAATGCAACCATTGCGTGTGTGTCATCCCTGGGGGCAATTTATCAGATTACATGCAGCTTCCTCTGGAGCCACAAAAGACTTCATATTACTTTTTGGTAAAATTGGTGGAATTTCCCTTCAGATATATGGCATCCAGTAGTAATGGGAGAGAGGCTCATGACAGAACCATGGAAAAATCAGCACAGAGTTAAATATGAGATGAGATCCTCCAAAGTGCGAGTTCACGCTTCCATAAATCTGTTGAAAATAGATCCATCTGAGTGAGGCTGAATCCCCGTGAAGAGCTGGATCTCATGGTTGGGTTGCAGGGTGTGCCCAGTCAAGTTAATTCCAAATAAATCATTGGCTGAGAGTGTGTTCCATAGTGCAATGAATCACCACCGCCTGCCATGCAGAAACCTAAAATATAAATGAATTTGATCATTATATGAACTGTACGTTTGGTGGGGTGTCAGGAGATGCTTGATTTCCAAACTGATGCATTGGGTGTTCGATAAATTGCGGGGGTTCGCATGTTTTATTGCTTGCAGCTAACGTTACACTGCATCTGTGTGAGTGACTGAATCAGCCTAACCGCTGGAGAACAGTTTACCCACAATGACATAAATACGGGCGCAAGTGTCTTAGAACATCTTTGAAACTGAGCCATCATCGCCAGAATCACGTTTACTTGTAGAAAATGAGGTCCCCATTTTTTTTTTTTTTACTCCTTACTCCTTTAAACATGTCTGTAACATTTGACTGAGTGGAAATCCAGTGGATAATGCTTGACGTTTGTTTTGATTATCGCTGCCTCACGCTTTTGATGTTTGATACCCAGTTCGGCAGGACGGAGGCTGGAGTTTGTGGTCGCCGTGGTCGTCCTGCTCTGTGACCTGTGGAGAGGGACAGATCACGAGAATACGACACTGCAATGCTCCCGTGCCACAGCTGGGGGGCAAAGACTGCGAAGGAAGTGGGAGAGAGACTCAACGCTGCACTGCCCAGCCGTGTCCCAGTAAGTCATTTTTTTACTTGCACGCAAAAGCAGCATCGATGTCAAACTACCAAACTTCATTATGCCTAATAGTTCCCTTAAGGCAACATTCCCCATGTGTTTTGGACTGACCTCTTGTCTGTCTCTCAGGAAATGTTGACTCAAATGAGCTCAATATGTTTTCTCTTGTGGGATTAAATTCCAGGCTTCTGACTTTCCTGCAGCTATTCAGATTTTAGACTTTAAGCGTTGACATATTTTTATTTAGAAACAAAGAATTAGAATAATTGTGAATAAAATGCCCCATGTCAAGATTAACTACTGAACAATCTATTTCCGTATGCTTTTAGTTGATGGTAGTTGGGGTCCCTGGTCTCCATGGGCAACCTGTTCAGCAACATGCGGAGGGGGAGTCAAAACGCGAATGCGTGAGTGCAACAGCCCTCAACCTCAGCATGGCGGCAGGAAGTGTATTGGAGAGGCCAATGACGAGGCTGGCTGCAACAAAAAAGACTGTCCTATTGGTGCGTACCAGTCACTTCACATTTTGTTTTCAGCCATGCAGGCAGCAGTCGATCCACCACCACTTTGGTACAGACAGAAATATCTCACCGACTACTGCATGGATGCAATTGAATTTGTACAGACATTCATGATCCATGATTCATGATTAATTTTTCATCCACAACTTTGGTAAAATACTTCACTTGTCACAGTTCACTTTGTATATAATGTTCATAGTTCATTTTTGATCATTTAACGTTAGATAATCACGTAGGTGTTTTTAATTAGCGACGTTGGCCTGTCAGCTAGCCTAGCTGGCTGCTAAAATGAAGAAAGGCCTTTGTAATTTAAGATATGCTGGACACATAAAATTTAAAGCCCTTATTGAGCAATGAGGTTGTAGCTTTACTGCTCGTACGTCAGTCACTTTCGTTTTTGTTAGCTCTTCCAAGCAACAAGTGTAAAAGAAGAGCCATAGCGACCTAATGTTAGCATGTGACTAGCTAACATTGCTAATGGTTATCTATCTATGTAAAGGATAGCGGAGAATTGTCGATGAATAAACTTCAAAATTATGACATAGGCTACCCATCAGCCTTTGCTGTACTTTGTGTTTGACACTAATTAGCAAATGTTATCATGCTAACACCCTGAACTAAAATGCTTAACATCTTAATCATTTTATTTGCTAAACACTCAAGCACATTGGCATGCTAGCATTAACATGAACACTAAGTAGAATAGCTAACATGGTTATAGACTCATAGTATTGTTGCTTCAAGTATTTAACTTTATGATTCTAATATTTTTGACTGAAAGCAGACTTTAAAGGGTTGGTTCACACAAATTATATCACTGCATAAGAAACAGGGGTAGACCCACTGCTTCTGGAAAGAGCCCCACAAACTCAAAACAATACTATATACTAGTTGTCTCGGTTGGTTCAGCCAGGAGGCAATAAAAAGCTAATCTAGGGCAAATAAAACCTTCACGTTATGAAACCACAAAAAATATGTTCTTTTACGTAATTTGGGTGAAAAGTGCGTCACAGCTGCTGGTGGTTTATCTTGAAGCGCCATCATTGAGGTAAAAACCATTACAAATTAGAGTTAAGTCACTTGGAGGCACTCTGTTCAGATATGTCCAGGGAATTATAAATCAATTTCCCTTGTTTGTATCCATTCTTGTCATCCAAATCCCTTGCAGATGGCTGTCTTTCTAACCCATGCTTTGGTGGAGTGGATTGCAACAGCGCTCCAGATGGATCCTGGGAGTGTGGCCCATGCCCTGCTGGTTTCCGTGGAAATGGTACCCACTGTGAAGACATTAACGAGGTAAAGGTTCTTGTTTTTCTCGTGTGCATAAACCATACATGCGTTTAAGACTTCAATTATGTAATTGTTAGTTTGCATTTTTACCGACGCTTTTCCCTTCCACTTCAAGTGCGACATGGTATCTGATGTTTGCTACAAAGTCGCTGGAACGCAGCGCTGCGTCAACACCGATCCAGGTTTCCACTGCCTGCCCTGTCCCAAGCGCTACAAGGGCACCCAGCCCTTCGGTATGGGTGTGGAGGCTGCCAAGAAGAACAAACAGGTGAGTTGAAGGTTACTTTGATTCAGTGGTAATAACAGACTGCTGATTGGATGCAAGTCAAACAAGTGAGAACAAAATGGGGTAAAGGAAAGGATAAGCTGTGGGCCTTGAGCTCCAGGCACTGTGGATTTTTGCATGTCAGATCCAAATTTATGAATGATGGAAGCAGCAGCACCGGTGATTTATAAGCCTCATTCTTGCAGTGACAGTGTTTGCACAGTGTTAGAGGGGAGGCCCTGGGCCACCGTATATGAATTAGGCTCACCTTGACCCAGTATCAGCAAGCAGAAGGGGCGAGAGGAGAGTTGGGCAACTCTTAACAACAAACATCTGTTATACATCAGTACTATATTTCTACTGTAGACCTTGAATGGATCAGTGCTTTTATTTGGGCAAAAATGATGTGAAGCCTTTTCTTTACAGCTCAGTATTTCCACTTTGCACTCCTGTCATAACTCCTGCTATAATTTAGCTGTACGACAGGTAACTTCCAAATATGTCATATTAATTACTTGATTGGAACACACTTTTTCTGCTCCCTGAATTCACAGAGTCCCTGGAGAATTGAAAAAAACTTGTTGTGCCACTCCATCTGACACTTACATAACATCCCTTGCGGACCATTTTGTCACTCTGCGGCCTCCGCAGCTGCTCGTCTTTGAGATGATGCCCCAAATTCACTAATTGATTTGGGGAAAAGGGAATTGTTTCATTGCTGGCAAAAAGGAGCTCCATTTCACAGTTTCGATGAAAGGCCCGTTCATACTGTCACTTTCTGCTCGATGAGCTCATGGAGTGGCATCCAAACTGGTGTTCTGTTCATCCTCTAGTAATGAGTGGCAGCTGTGAATACCTTGTGCTGCAATAAAGGGGCGACAGTGGGTCATAGTGGGATGTATGATGCATTTACTGGGTTTTTATAAAAATCAACTGTGCCCAGAAGTGCCCCACACTTTGGCTTTGTCCTGCATTTCTCCACAAGACCTTCACTTTAATTTGCAGCAGCCGTTTTGAGTGCCTATCCAAAAAGAATCATACTAGAGTAGCAGTATAATCTTGACTTGGACATGTTATTAGAGCCTGACATCAAAATGGAAACTGTTTTAAAAAATGTAATGAGAAGGACGTAGAGCCACATCTTTCCTGTGTTTCAGGCCTGTTTGGGTGCAGTTGGTGACAAATCTGCCTTGTTGTTTCTGTAGGTGTGTGAGCCAGAGAACCCGTGCAAGGACAAGACCCACAACTGTCATAAGTATGCCGAATGCATCTACATCAGCCACTTCAGTGACCCAATGTACAAGTGCGAGTGTAGGACTGGCTACGCTGGAGACGGCTTCATTTGTGGAGAGGACTCAGACTTGGATGGCTGGCCCAACCTGAACCTCGTGTGTGGTGCCAATGCGACATATCACTGCAAGAAGGTATTTCATTACATTTCTTCAGCTTATTTGATTAAAGCCTATCCTGCAGTTATTCTAACCTACACCACTTCTGAACTTCCCACTACTATTTCAGGATAACTGCCCTAGCCTTCCGAACTCTGGACAAGAAGACTTTGACAAAGATGGTCAAGGAGATGCTTGCGACAAGGACGACGACAATGATGGAATTCTAGATGAGAGGGTAAGACGGTTTCTAACACATGGAGGACATGTTTAAATCTATGATCAGATTCATTTTTCGATTCTAAATTTCCCTACCAACCTAATTTTTTCCACCACAGGACAACTGTCCCCTCCTTTACAACCCTCGCCAGTTCGACTTCGACAAGGATGAAGTGGGCGACCGCTGCGACAACTGTCCCTATGAACACAACCCTGCTCAAATAGACACTGACAACAATGGAGAAGGGGACGCCTGTGCGGTGGACATTGATGGAGATGGTAGAATAGCCGAGCCTAAATAGATCAAATACTGAGCTAATTATGATGTTTGTATCTTCATCATCATCAACTGCCCCTTTTTCCTCAGAAATCATGAATGAGAACGACAACTGCCCCTACGTTTACAACACTGAACAGAAGGACACTGACATGGATGGAGTTGGTGACCAGTGCGACAACTGTCCACTGCTACACAACCCTGACCAGGTATTGAACTACACTACATAAATAATGACGTGATCCACGACAGTAGCTACAGTAAGTGTTAAACCTCTGTCCATATTTATCCAACAGACTGATGTTGACAATGACCTGGTTGGAGACCAGTGTGACAATAACCAGGACATTGATGAAGACGGCCATCAGAACAACCTGGACAACTGTCCCTATGTGGCCAACGCCAACCAGGTTGACCATGACAAGGATGGCAAAGGAGACGCTTGTGACTATGATGATGATGATGATGGTGTACCTGACGACAAGGATAACTGCAGGCTGACACCCAACGCGGACCAGCTGGACTCTGATGGTGAGGGTTGTAACATTTAAAGAGTTGAAAGGTTGCAGTGTTGGGGCAATCTAGCTGTGCATAGTTGTGCTTATTTGCCCAATATTATACATACTTTTTAATGCAGTGATGCGTAAGTGGCAGTACATAGAGAAGTACTAAAATCTTTGGTTTGAAAGGGGAACTTTGCTGATTTTCAGTCATCTTTGTACAGTGTGGGTAGTTTATGCAAATAAGAAAATGTTTACCTTCCTTGAATGAGGCCTGCGTCCAAAGTTCCCCACTCTAAAATCTGTCACCGCTGTTTTTCAAACTACAGATTGCAATTTTTGTAAGCTTGTCTTCAAAGACTGATCATCCAATCACTGAGAAACCTGTAAAGCCTACCCTAGCCTCCTAACCCAACCCCAACATCCTTGGGTTTGATGTCAAGAACAAAACTCAGATCAAACTGTCTAACTAGTCTGTGACCAGGCATCAGCGCTTTTGATTGCATGAGCCCCCTTAGCACGAATTTCTAAATTGTTGTGAAATTTAATTTTTCAGAGCAATAAAAGGACTTTTTGTCCATATTGGCCTGACTTTGAGAGTAAGAGCTCATTCCTGACCTGGGAAACCGCAGTTGACAAATCAATTGCACCACTAATGGCTTATTTAGCATTCAATTAACATTAGTTAACAGTTAATGACATATGCATGGTTCAGTCAATGGACTTCATGTACTCAGACTCCGTACTCATTACTCTGTGATGTTCACATCTTGCTTTGGTGTGCCTTTTCCCAGATGTTTTTGCAGTTAGCAATTAGCTTCACTACAGCAGGTGTGAAATGTGGTGGCTGTGGAAAGAGTCAATGACAGGGTTGGCATGGCTGATGTCATTCTGCATGACTTCAGTGGAGGGCACACGCCAGGCTGTGAAAGTTTTATTTCCTTCAGGCTTCGCTCGTGATTAATCCACAGCATCCAATTTGAGCAGGGTTACCTGGAGTTTGTACAGCTGTCTGTAAGTAGAAACAGACCGCGAATGGAGGAAGGGCCTGGACACTGACACGTTCACTTTATTCACAGCTCGTCAGATAGTGTTTATTTGATAGAATCGTTTTAGCCCCTCGTGAAATAACAAAGTTGATGACAGAAAGCAGCTAGCTACTTTGACACAGCGGCCTTCATTAGCCACTGGCGTCCTTTCCACTGTGAGCTCCTGGCCTGCAGTCCTGGCCATAGACTTCAGCCCTCAGATAGTTAGAGTATCAGTGGAAGTTGTGATTTTCCTTACACTTGGCAAATGTATTAAGGCCAGTTCCCAGGAAGGAACTGCTCTTTTCCCCACTCATATTATCTTGGAGAAGCTCCTCAACACTCACTGCAGTGGGAGTATTATGACACCCACATGAGCTGCCATGGAGATTTTCCCAACCTATGGAAAAATAGGATAAGATGTCATTTATATCATGCATGTAAAATCTTAACCAAGGTCAATGCTATTCATTTGATATATTACAGGTGATGGGAGAGGCGACGCCTGCAAAGATGACTTTGACAACGACAGTATCCCGGATATTCTTGATGTGTGTCCGGAGAACAACGCCATCAGTGTCACAGACTTCAGGAAGTTCCAGATGGTCCACCTGGATCCCAAGGGAACCACTCAAATTGATCCAAACTGGGTGGTCCGACACCAGGGCAAAGAGCTGGTTCAGACTGCCAACTCTGACCCGGGCATCGCAGTAGGTGAGCAGCACATGCATGTTTACTCCCAACAACCACTTCATGTTAATTTGCTGCTCTTTGACAGAGTTTGAACAGAGCCCTAAGATAGCCTCACATTTCTCTCACACCCTCACAGGTTTTGATGAGTTCAGCGCTGTGGACTTCAGTGGAACGATGTACGTGAACACGGACAGAGATGACGACTATGCAGGCTTTGTGTTCGGCTACCAGTCGAGTGGGCGCTTTTATGTAGTGATGTGGAAGCAGATCACACAGACATACTGGGAGGACAAGCCCTCCAAGGCCTTTGGCATTTCTGGCGTTTCGCTCAAAGTTGTCAACTCGACCACTGGCACCGGAGAAAACCTCAGGAATGCTTTGTGGCACACGGGCAACACTCCAGGACAGGTGGGCAGCAGTCTAAACGCTAGTTGGTCTGTTTTCAAAGGCTGTATCTGCATTATTAAGTGTTGTTAACTTTTTTGCTTAGGTGCGTACTCTGTGGCACGACCCCAAGAACATTGGTTGGAAGGATTACACAGCTTACAGGTGGCATCTCATCCACAGACCGAAGACTGGTTTCATAAGGTAAGAGATAAAGTTGAGCATAACAGTTGCGATGATCAGCAACTTTTCCAACAAAGGGTCCCTCCACTGCAGTGTTTCTGCCACATGATCTTTTAAAGGATCATAGAAAGGATTTGAAAGATGTGATATTGTGAGAACAAAGAGAAACAAATCACCACAAGAAAGGTTCACAATAAGAAATTGTTGAAATTTAGACATACACACAAATTTTATATGATTGAGGTGTATCGTTAATATAGTATAATTCAATTATATCTATTCACTTTTATGATTTACATCTTGGAATGTAGTGACAGAATATTATGCACATTAATAATCATTATAATTTCAACACATTGAGAATTTTGTCTTTTACTTTGCAGGGTTGTGGTCTATGAAGGTAAACAGATCATGGCCGACTCAGGACCGGTTTATGACAAGACGTTCGCCGGAGGAAGGCTAGGCTTGTTTGTCTTCTCGCAAGAGCTGGTGTTCTTCTCCGACCTCAAGTATGAGTGCAGAGGTGAGTGTCAACACTTTTATTACCTTAAAGTTGAAGTAAAGATGGTAAATATCATGTGGGGGAGCCGGTCAAGGCACAAAAAATATCCTTGGAGTTCTTTCCTGTTAATGGATAAGCCTTAGGGTTTTGCATAATACGTAAATTTAAGCAGCTGTACATGCAAGCGCTCAAGGGTGTATGGTATGTGTCCACATTGCATTCAAGAGACGGGGAGTTGCATTGCCCGCTCCTCATTTGCATAAAGTTGAGGTCTAAGCGACTTGATGCAAATCAGGTGCATGCCACGGCACTTTCTGCATCTGAAAACATCTAGTATTACAAACTCACCGTTTTCGATCTAAAATGAAGACAAATTCAGCAACTCGGTGGCTTACTTCTCACCTAAAATATTTTCAGAAACACATTTCAGCTAACTATTTTCGTAAAACATAAGAGGTTTCCAAAACGAGCCGACGTGAGTGGCTCTTGTCCAGTCAAGCTAAGCCAGAAAGTGTGCGTGGTTGTAAGGGGGGTGTTTATTCTTTTGGTCAAACTACAATCCTGGGAAGCAGCGCAACATCTTGCATCCAAAAACTCCCCTGTGGACACGTACCATTAGCCTTGGAGGTGATGAGTATTTTGGGTGTTAGTTGTTAGTTGGTTGTTAGTTAGTTGGGTGTTTGTGTGTATACTGTATGTGTATGCGCATTGCGAACACTGAACGGTCGACACACCTTGATATGTATAGAGTACAAATATTAGAAAATGGGGGAGAAAACCTTCTCCTTGCTTTAATAATGTGGGTGAAGTCTTTAAACCTTCAACATCTTTCTCAAACCTCAGATAAGCCGGAGTTGCCAACAGTGTTCACAAGGTAACGATGAAAGGAATTATGTGTTGTTGTTTGGCTGAAGCAAGAAAAAGAGTCACGCTTTGTTTCTGCCTGTCAGCTTGCCCGTGTACAATGCCCCAGATGCATTGTGAAAGACCTTGTGAGTCGGTCCAAGGACTTCAGATCTTCTGTTGAGTGCTAAACAGTGGAAAATAAGCCTGCAGCCCTGTTCACAATCACAGCCACATAACCGAAGGCACGCTTTTTTTTGACGCACACAGAGCACATGTTGCTGCCGCACTCTGGCACTTTGACCGTGTGAATCTCATCGACTGTCCTTGATTTGATTATAAATGTAGCGGTAATGGAAGCTATTTTCTCATCTCTTCGCAGATAACTGAATCAAGCCTGATAGGAAAACACCAGAAGGCAAAAAGACAAGAATCCCTCAAAGTAAACATCACGTCAACGCTGAATCCATTTCAACGTGAATGAGACTTTCCGTACTTTTCCGTGTTTTGCCACTGGAGAGGAAACCGTGGCCGATTTCAGTTTTTCCTGTTGATGCATTTCCCACGCTGGGAAAGAAAAAATGAATGAGAGTGGACAAGTTTTGAAAAAAGCCTCTGCAGATTATCTAATTATAACTATTGTACCTATGTCTACAATTTAAAGGACTCATTGTACAACCACTTACATGCTGTATGTGCTCTCCTACAGTTCCTTACTCCCTAAAGCTTGTAAGCGATTTGGTTGTTCTCTGTCTTTCGGCTCATTCATGGCTTCTGTTTTAAGAACAACTGATCATAAAGTGTTTGACATCTAACATAAACTGTAACCAAAGCATAATCATCTCTCAAGTCCATTACTATTTCTCCTCATTCCTTTCATCCTGAATGTGTTTTATTTTTTTTTATTCTTTTTTATGGAGAACTTGAGTGAACGACTTAAATAAGCCATTTTAGTAAGTGCCAAAGATGTTTATACTAAGTCTGTATTATAATTCCTTTTGTAAATTATTTATGCTTCGCCTGTTTTGTTTGTTTGCATTTTTTGCTAGAGTTTGTAAATAATTATTTATTTGTTCACACTGACAAAACGCATAATTGAGTATCACGAAAGTCAAAAATAACACATTATATTGCAAGATCTTTTTTCTTTTAGCGTTGTCATGCACTTCCTTTCCTTGTTAGTTTTTCTTTTCCAGATAAACTGTAGCGTAAAGCTTCGGAGAGGATAAACATCAGCTGCTTGTAAGTAATCACATACATAAACACGGCATGTGTTTATGTATGTGATAGCAGCTGCCGAAGAAAGTTTATTTGGGTAGTATGTGTATGTAAAAAAAAAAAAAAAAAGCCACTGTTTCTTTTTTTTTTTTAGCTGTCCAGACAGTGCCTGATTGTCCTCAAAAGTGTTATATCACTTTGGTATACGTGAAACATTTCTCAGTGCTTATTAATGGTCCATCGCCAAAATTGGCTGCAAAATGTGCTTCTGGCACTGCAGCACCCTTTTGTGTTTTTTTACCTGATAATGAAAGACTTTGTATCTGTAGCACAAAAAAGAAAGGTTAGGGAGAAAACATCAGTTTAAAAGTTGGTGAAATAAAGAGAATTGCACAAGTGCCTGATTCCCTTTGGATCTGATATTGTGTACCGAGCGCCAAGTGACAGATCACATTAAAAGCTGAGAGTCTGAGGTTCAGCAGGCAGTCATTATTTGCGAGTCACGACTGTCCAAAAACAGTGAAAACATTTTATACAAATTGCTTTTTTAAATGCATATGTTTGTCATAAGTATCACTTACAGATGTTGTGAATCGTTGCAGTGTCGGTTGAAAAAAAAAAAAAGGAATCCCGACGAAGGTCTCCACAAACAAAGTGTGACTGTGTGACTGTGTCGTGTAGATCAAGGACATGTCAGTGAAAAACCTTTCTGTGGTTAGTCTGTATAGCATTCGTGTTCTTTCATGTTTGGTTTCCATCTTGTTCATTTTGTTTGAGAGTTTGCAATGCACAAAATGTAAATTTCTTTTGTATACTTGTGTTGTTAGATATACATTTTCTACAAACATTAGTGTAAGATTGTTCTGTTTCATAAATAAATCACTTGTACACCATTTTTGTTGATTATATACATGAGGACCGACAGGCATCCCGTTAATAATTACCTTCATAGATCTATAGTCATCATACTAGCTAGATCTAAAATAGCTGCCACAAATGCAATGTAGTTTATTTTTTAACAAAGGCTTGATGATTTGCATAAGCAGCTGGGCACTGTGGTTTTCAACAAATGTTACTCAAACAGGAGTATTTGTAGGGGACTATTTTCAGTGGCGGATTAATACACATTTGGTGCACTAATGAGCATTTACAGCAGCAGGAGGATCTTTGTCAGATTGAGTCAAAAACTACAGTTCATGGTAAAGAAAGGCACATGTCACACAGTGCAACAGTTTGGCTGATTTATGTATTTTTAATAGTTTTTAGACAAAATAGACCCACATCAGGTGTTGGATGCACAAACAGACGGATATCATCAATTCATTGTTGGTTGTTGTTTTATCACAGAATTTTCTTTTCAAAAAGAAACATTTGTATTTAAGAATCCCCATTTCATCATTTCCATTTTCATCCATCCATTTCATTTTCATTGTAATCTATTTGAATCATGAAATCGAAGAAACACGATACAAGATCAATTCAAAGAAAGGTGTGCTCAAGCGTATGGTTTACTTTTGCCATTTTTATTTCCATTTTAAATGTCCCCACATCTTTTTCTTTGAAAGGTTTGTAAAGCAGAGCAAGTTTGTTCTGACCCATGTATGGGCAAAAGAATATGAACAGTCCTTTAAAGCCTCCCCTTTTTCAACTTGAAAGAAAGTCAACCTCCCACCACAAGTCCCACTCTGAAAATTCCCTTCATAGTAAGATAGAATTAGAACATTTACCTCAACAGAAGTCTTTGTTGTAATCTACAATGAAGTTTGCAAGACTCAACTCGTATGGTTTAGAGACATGAAAATGTTTTTTTCTTTTGGTTTTTTTTTTCGGTGGTTTTGCACCAGACCATTTGTCTCACAGTGCTGAAACCATGTAGTGAAAGGGTTAAGTAAATGATGGCGAGGCCAGGAAAAAAATGCGCTATTAGGGAAAGTGGGATAGTCTTGCTTGCTCTCGTAGCTTTGTGGCAGAGATATTTGGGTTGAGGCTCTTGGAATAGTCCACGTGGCACACACCAGAGACTATATACTTTGGCTATACGGGTCTGGCACCGGTGGCTGGTTAGAAGCCCAGAGCACGTTCCAGGGTGGTTCACACAACTTTGCCAAAGGATGTCAATGTGTGACACAGTAAACCAGATTTTTCTGCTGAGGCGGGTATTTAGCAACCAGCAAGTATTTTCAAAGAATGAATAACGTCAAAGCACACTGGCTGCAATTAACTGAGAGAACACCAAGAAAAGTTCACTTTCACCCACAGTTTCTAAATAAAAGGTGTGTGGTTGGATTTGGCACCCAGTATGAGGTCATCAATGCTGAACAAGTTAAAGCTTGGATAGTTTGGTGTTGATATGTATTCATCACGTTTAAACGGAGAACTGCTCTGTGGTTCATGTTCCCTCACACTCACATCGGTGTGAAATACCAGCCTGTCCAATGCCTGGCTACCATTACAATGGATGATTTTCTGCTCACTGACTTCCTCCGTTCTATACAAACTCCACTTCCCCTTCACCCTTTCTTTTATGCCCATTTTACATATCATCGTGTAATGTAACTTTATGAAAATGTAGTACTCTGATGAGCCTGGACAGACTGGAATAAGCCCCAGAAAGGGGAGAAAGATGTTTATTTTTTTTCAAGTTATTGTCTGTTAAAGGGTCACTCCACCAATTGTACACATTCAAGTGTGTTTTACAGGTCTCTGGGAGTACAGGTACATGAGAAGCTACATCAAATCTGATAAGTTGCCTTTTATCTTCCTGTGAAGTTGCATTGTGGATGATGTAGGCACCAGGTTTTGGGACAGTTTAAAAACAGATGATCAAAATCGATGCAGCTGAACCAGATGTATCGCCTTTTTAAATTCCATTTAAATACTTGCCTACATTACCCACAATGCAATATAACCACTGCTAGACATCACTGGAGGCAGCTCCTCAGACCACAGCTTCCTCTGGAGCCACAAAAGGCTTTATACTTCTTTTTTCCCTACATTTGCAGTACTACTCCCCAAGACCTATAAACACACTTTAATGTGTAAAATTGGCAGAGTTACCCTTTAAATCAGTAGTTTAACATTTTGGAAGGTACACCAGTTAGGAGAGGAGATTGATACCACTGACATGTCAGCGCTGTGTGAAGCTCCAGCCAACAGTCTGTTAACTTAGCTTAGCACAAAGGCTTCAAACAGTTGGAGACAGTTAACCTGGCTTTGTTTAATCGCAATAAAACCTGCCAACCAGCACCTTTATAGTGCATAATAAATTGCATATTTTTCGCAGAAAATCAAACCCTCAGCCTACGCTCAAAAAAACCCAGCCACCCAGCTCGGTGCATCAACGGAAACATATTTTTGATCAAGGACCAGTAGTAGCTTCGACTCAGGGGAAGCGCGCGTTTCTTCCTGCTTCCCGGAATCCAAGTGAGATCAACATTTAGTGTTCCCAACTGGCTCCCGTAATGAGTGAACCTATGTTGTAGCCGAGCGAAGTAACTGAGGGGCTGCCAAGGGCAAGTGTGAAGGAAAGAAGTAGGTCTGTCATTTGAAATAAAGTCAGTCATTTATTTCAGGGCATGAGCTCCTCTAGTCATTGGGAAAATATCCATGGTCCTCCTCGGTGCCAACCTTGGGGGCGCTCACTCATCGCTCCCAGAAAACAGAGGTGCCAGGAGTGTTGGGGCTGCGAGCTGAAGTCCTGCAGCACCGAGGGCTCCAAGCTGTCTGCATGAACCCAGCTCTTTGATGTTACTCATGGGTTTGAGATGCTTCACTTCAGATGCTTAAAAAGTGACTGACATCAGTTAGCAAGAAAGCAGAGAAGAAGTAGAGAGAATCTTCGAGTGGAAAAGAAGTAGAAAGAGCGAAGTTTTCCAGTGCCGCGGTGATTATATGTTTGGATGTTTGCTCAAATCTGAAAAAAGGGCTCTCTTTTTTTTTAGGGATGTATATTCATCCAACCCAACCCAAGTATGATCTTTAAAAAAACCCCAAAACATCCAGGGTGTCAGAGCGAGGCTAGTTTCCACTCAGGTCTTGATAGCACCGGTGTGAAACAAGGAACAGCTGCATCGGGTCCCATTAAATCAGGTTGTGAAGTCTTGGCCCGGCAGTAACCTTACGGAAAACAAAGAGACGGAGCAGATAGCTGCAGGCGCTCAAAAATCTGATTTATCTGACGAATAAAAATAAACTCAGATCAAATGCAGCCCTCATACCTTTTGGAAAGCCGAGACAATCAAGATAACCCGTACTTCCTTTCGTTTGGAGATAAATCACCTCTCTTTTGGGTTTTTTTTTTTTTTTTTTTTGGATGGTGCATGAAATTGTTTAATATTCGGGAATCTGCGTTGGCGTGCGTTGTGGTGCTGGAGCCAATCAAGAGGTCCCGTGTCACCAGATAAGCTTTAATCTTGGAAAACGGCGGCGTTAGGCACGACACAGTCCCCCGCCTACTGAAGGAGTCAACTGTCCGGGTCACATAGAAGTCAAAGAAAGACTGAACCATAGTGAAATGCAGCAAATGCAAAGACAATTCAGTTTGCTGAGCGTTCATCTAAACACTTTGTCTGAATGAGGGTCGAAACTCTAAAAGGTTGAGATGGACTCATGAGTTCCAGCTGGAAACCAGACCTCTGCTCTGCCACGCTCGGTGATGGGTGCTGTCCACGGGAGGCATGTGGAGGGGTGTCAAAGCTTTTGGCGCGCATAAACACTTTCACACAGTCCAGACATCACGTTACACTCCACCTGCACCTGAAATAACAGCCGAGCCAGATCTGCATGGTGTTGAATCGTCACAGGGCTGCATCTGTCTGCTGCAAACTGACAAGAGTGCAAAATTCCCTGGTGATTCAAGCGGTGTCACCTTACTTCGAGATTCAGCATATATAATCAGCACATAAACAGTTCACAATCAGCTCGTATGTAGTTATAAGCGCATGTAAGTGTTTACCAAAGTGGAAAAAGGCTGCTTTTCAACTTTCCCTTGACATTTATCCCAATTTGAACGGGAAACACGGATCTCAGAGCAAAGAGAAGGTAAAAACACACATCGGCGGGGGGAACAGACTTTGACACAACACCGACACTTTCCATCGAGGGAACGCCCGTCAGCTGACTCTTGTTTGTACCTCAGTTTCTACCACTCTCCCTCTCCACCTTATTTACAGCCTCCAGTCGGCAGGATTCTTTTTCGTTTGCAGCGTAGAGATTACATAGTTATTCCAGTTGTTACCTGGGGATAGCGACCTGAGAAAACAATTCCTCTTCCTGTTTTGGTTGCACAATGGCAGCAATGGCTCAACTGGTGTTTTGACATTTAATGACAGCTGTGATCATATTTAATGACACGTGATTGCAGACATGATCACATTTTTGCAATATGTTATAGAGCATTCATTACCATGTACACATTATTTACATTCATTATTCAATGCACTCCATAAATGAGCTCAGAACTCATCAAGACTTGGAGCTTTAGTTTCATTCTTGATGTCGTAAATTATAGTAGAAACCTTTCAGCTCTATCTCGTGGCATCAGCGTATAGCAATTGCTCTAGTCATGGAGAGTGAAGAGTTAACATTTATGATTGTATTTTATTCTTAAGTATTTATATACTGTATGGACTATAACAAAATATAATTGTACACAGATGAATACTTCATATTTCATATTCATGTTTCAGGGTCAATGGTTCGGATGCTCCATATGATGAGTTAGCAAAACTTTTCATTCATCTTTTCTAACACATAATTTAAAATCCAACAGTAAACAAAATGATCCATATCTAATAACAGACAACAAATCAAACATTTAAAAAAAACATACAAAGCAGTTTGTTTAACGATTGTTTATTCATGCAAAAATGAATAGTTAAATAAAACACCCTCGAGTGCCTCAGATTTTGTCTCGTAAGTTCTACTTGGGTCCTTAAACTGAAGAGCACCAGAGGGATACCTTTTTCTACACCTAAGCAGCACTCCTTGCAGCCTGTTTTTTTGATTGAAGTTACATAAAATACTTTATTTGTTTTCTCTCAGTCCTCATGTATGCTGAAAGGGGTGACCATATTGCATTATACTTATCCACTACAAATATATCCCAATAGCACCTTTATCTGCCTGCAAATACAAAGTGTATATGGAGGCACTGAGTATGTCTGTTCCAAAGGCAGCAGAGGCATCGTCGGCCTGACGGATGGACATGACAGGAGACGAAGGCCTCGCCGCGTCTGCTCTTTATGAGCGGGACTACAACGCTACAAGCTCCCCTCCCTTTTTTCACCAGTGGAAACAAGTGATCACGTCGTATCCTTTTACATCTCTGATGGGTTTTTCAGCCATGTTGCGCTCTGCTGTAATGGAACATCCACTCATGAAAATACACATGGCAAGCTGCTTGAAGATATCAGCCATTCACTCCTCTCTCTCCTTTTCTTTTTTTTCCCCAAAACCACTGGAAAATCTGTCAGGGTTTTTCCACTCGTCATGCCAAAATAGTTTGTATTAATGACAGATAAGATATGGCATATTATCACGCATTTCATAATCTTCTTCAGTCAACAACTGACTTGTCCTAAGTTGTGGCTTACTTAGTAATAGAAGGACAGAAGTTCATATTTACAATTTATGAAATTAAGACCATGGGAAGCTTTATAATACTATTTCAAAGGAAAGTTTTGGATTTATGACACATGTCTGAGTTTCTAATATAACTTTGACGCAATGAGCTGCTCCTGAATAAGTTCTGACTTTGCTGTGTGTGACTTTAAACTTATGTTAAGGAAAGGAAATACATAGAAACATCTGGAAGCATCATCAGTTTACCCTCGAAGACTTAGAGTCTAAGTGATAAGAACGTATACAGCTGTTAAGTGACTGACTCCACCTCGGTGCCAATGCTTCACTTTGATGGACTGAAGTTGACTCATCTCCAAAAGTGAGAAAAAGAGAAATTGTAGCTGCTTTCAACATATATTATACATCTTAGAGAGTATGTGGTGAAGTCTCTGGCTGCACTTGCCGCTGTGCCAGGACGCACCGCCTCCACATCTAATGATATAGCTGGATATATATAGTCTGGCTGATTGTGAAGCCAAGTTTTTTTTAGTTTTTTTATACGTTAACAGCTCTTCCGACTGCTGTGAGAGGGTTGTTGGCTGCAGACATGTGCAGACGCACAGCTGTTGGCATCGTCTGAAATAACGCAATGTCAGAATGTGTGTGAAAAAGAATCTTTCGATTTTTCTTCATAAGCTTTTTTTTTTGGGGGGGGAGATAAATACTTTTTATGCTTGTTGGAGCAGTAAAAATGGCCCTGATAACGTCGGTCATTAGTCAGAGAAGTTGTCACAGAACCATGAGGGCTCACTGTATCTGGTGACGAGTGGTTGTGAGGAGGTAGTGACTGAGAATTTTATTTTTGGGTGAACCTTCACGTCATAAACGAATCATCACATTGATCCGAAGGGCTACAGGAACACTAAAGCACAACAAAGAAGTTCAAAATCTGTTCTACTATCCCTTTAAATGTTTGATATTATGCCACTTTTGACCTGGGTTTATATTTTAGGTGTTGCTCAGTTTAAATCTGATTTATGTCCCCCTTTATGTATGTAACATTTTCTTGGCTAGCTTTTGAACAATTGCACTCTAATACTGATACTCACGCTAATAGTGTTCTGCATCGATAAATAAATACGGACATGAAATACGGATAATGTCACAATTTCATGTCATATTTCAGTGATGTAAAAGCCCAGTTTGAAGGATTTAGGTGATCAAGGAGAAACCTCTCTAGCTCAACCATCACATTCTGCACAGAGGCAATGAAACAGTAGAGATATAATGCTGCACCAACAGCACAAACTGCTGCCCCCACACATGTGCAGCTCTGTGACCTCATGTTGATTCACTTTCTCATCCCCCAACATTCAAATCCCAATTCTGACATCTGTCAGAGGAGGCAGGAGTAAAAGTTGAGAAAGGGGACATGTAATTGCATAACCATGCAGTATTTTAATCCTCCTCACCTTGGTGATGGCATTACATCAAATAACTTCACCCGGGCCAGCGCTTTTTGGCACTGGAGTCAGGCCTCATGCGTGGGCCCCTGGGAGCAGCAGAGCAGGTGTCTCCAGCAAACCTCCCAGTGTTTCACCGACAGTCGGATGTGTCGGTGGGGCCCGCAGTTACTTGGTCTGATGAACGAGGCCGCGGAGCCGAAGCCCAGGAGAAACAGACGCATGCATACATCAGGATCTCATTACTGGCTTACTGTGTATATACACTGTGTCATATAAGGTTTAGGCTCCAGGCTATGTTGTCACTTTTTCTGATTTGTACTTTTTTTCCTGTATGTCCATGAGCCCATTGCATGCATTGAGAAAATCTGAGCGCATTATCTCCTTTCATGACCTTCCAGTGCGCAGTCGTCCGGGGGAACTTAATCAGATTTAGCGCCTTATTTACTGAAGCCTGCACAAAAAAAACCTAAACGAACGCAGCTTTTTCCAGGTCAGAGTTCTCCCTGATTTATTCAGACCATTTGCACAAATGTAGTCACTCACAGTTTTCCAGTCAGAATAACAGCTGATGCAGCTGACTGTGAAGTCTGCTCAAATCATTTGCATCGAATTTGTTGTGCAGCTGCACGGCTATTCTTTTTTTTCTTCTCACACTTTCAAAGCAGTCTTTACTTTTGCTTGCACACATCTGATGATAAATTCACTGCATGATGGCGATTACCACACATCGGCTTTCTCACGGTGTGACCCAAAACCAGAGTGGAGTGTTGAGAAACGTCCAACGACCATTTACCTTAAAGAGTTACGCAGAGGGGTCGAATGAGTGTTAATTTGTTTCGGGTAAAAGGAGTCAACGCTGGTCACAGTCTATTGATGCGGAATAGCTCATAAATCACACTTATGCAGTGATTTCACTTAATCCTTGGTGCATTCTTCATACAGCGTGCTCATCCAAATCACCCCTGTGTTGCTGAGCCAAAAGTATGGTTCTTCCTGGCTGAAAGCTGCTGGCTCAGGGCCGGCCGCATTAACCTGATTCAGCCTTGACCGTTGAAAAAATGTCAGCTGCAGCCACTGATTTTTATGAGGGCAAGTAATTAATATCGATGAATAAATAAAGGAGCAGTCATCAGCTGTTTAAAAGTTGTCCGGCGACAAAAGAGAGATTTTGAAGATTGAGGAGGATGTTTTGGTGCTGACTCCCCCAACATTGTCAAGGAGGCATGTTGTCCAGCTTCATTACATCTGGTCTTTAGTTTGATCTCGCAGGGAAGCTTTTTAAAATTATTTTTATAGTCTCCCCGCTTTATTTAACAGCGGGCGATAAATAAGGGTAGGGGGTTGTCATGCACCAAATGTCAAGAGCTGCACTCCAACTCACGACATTACTCTTATATGGTATCCAGTTGCCTGCTGTACCAAAGGAGGGCCCGAGCAGGGCAACTTTAACAGTAACACATAACTCATTTAATGAAAGCTGACATTTCTTGGAACGAGGTAATTTCTTGTGGTGATGTACCCTCCCCCCACCTCCCAACACATCTTTTTAAATCCAGTAACCTCATATCAACTGCACTTTTTTCCATGAAAGAGCCGGTGAAATGTGAATGAGACACTCTCCCTCCTGGCTACCCACTTTGGCTAGGAGGCACGCTGATGGTTGGTCTTCACAGTTTAACAACCGATCTCAAGACGTATGTTCTCACTGTGATTTATGTTTTCCATTTAACGGTCGTTCTCATGGACTGCCTCATGCATAGCTGGACTTTCGGTTATGTCCTACAGCTACAGCAAATGAGGTCACTCCTGGAGTATATCTAGAAGACAGGCAGATGAATGAAGGGTTGTTTCAGCTTATCTTGCTTCTATTAGCTTGTTTTACCTTGAGGCAACCACATATGTCGCCCTCTTATTTGCAACTTTAACTTTATATTTGACCTTCATTGTACATAATGACGTACATACAGAGTCTAAGACTATAAGGATGTTTTCACATTTGTCTATAGAAGGAGGAAAGTTTTTGTTTGCTCAACATGTGTTTGTACGAGCAAGATTTAGTGACATTACACATATTTTGGAAACCAATCATGATCCAGTAGTGCAACTCACTTTTCAGTGAAGTAGGAGACATCTTCCTTCCAGAGGTTAAAGTTAAGAAAGTACATTTATTTGTTTATTAAAATATGTGGTGTCTCTATTAAAAAATGCATTTTCTCTTCTTATTCTTACAGTTGACTGTACAGACTGATGTACGTGCAGAGTTTGACAGTAGAAGGCTGTTTTCACATTCACTGCTGAAAGTGTAAATTTCTGCTCATTGAAAATCTGGAGGCATGGAGACATGTTATGCTAATTTTAAGGTTCATAATCAAATGTTGGGTTACTGCTAGAATAGGTTACATGCTTTAGTTCTCACAAAACACTTCAGTTTCCTCACACTGTCCAGTGTCGCAGCACTGTGTTCCCCCTGAAACGCTCTGTTTTCGCTCCTGTCTCTTTAAGGCAACCTCTCCACAGTCTACAGTCAGAGTACAGAGTACAGTCTGCTCTGATTGGTCAGCTCACACATGCCTGACCCAGCACCGCTAACAACAACAACAACAACAACAATCACATAAATCATCCAAATTTGTGACTCTGTGACGTAGTGTGATGTCACATAGTCACAGAATTAAAGGCGGGACTACTGACGGGGTGTTTCAGGAGTGTTTTCTGTGGGAGAGAGGAGTTCCTGTTGGGGAAGACTTTGACCTTTTTAACTTTTCAACATCTTTTACATGCGCAAGAACAATTATAAGACAATAAGGGAAAGGAAAAAACAACACGAAAATGCATAATCAAGCATGATTTGTGACATCACAAATAGTTTGGAAGCCAATCCTGGACCAATATCCAGCGTACACAAATATGATGTCGTAACCTCCCAGTGCACGAACACTGAGAATCGACTTGACAGCTAAGTAGGAGACATCTTGTGTCCAGCAGTTAAACGTGCGAAATGAAAAACATTTGCATATTCATTAATTCTGGAATTTTTAATGAGGGAGACAGTAGAGGTGCCATTTTAAGGATTTATTAATGGGATAACTATACTTTTGCTCTGCACAAACCATGTCAGACACATTAGATCTCCCTTATGTATGCCTTAATACATGTGTGGAGGGGACCTTTAAACATTTGAGAGAAAATATTACTCACAGAAGCTTATTTATTATTATTATGTACCTTTAAATAAATCTCAAGAGGATCTTTAGTACCATGCTCACGCAAATGACCCTCTAGAGCTCCAGCGGATAAACTGTACAACCCTAAATTAAGAAGTAATGCATTGCCCCTTTTAAATGCTTTGCTGGCTGAAAGTGAGTTAGGTATACATAAATGTTGACTCTGGCCACTTCGTAAAGGTGCTGTGGGATTTATAAAAGCCAACACATGTGATCAACCTCTGAGTGATTCTTCCTCACTCCGGCTAACAGCGTAAAACCTGCTGTGCTTCATCACTTCTGGAGCTACAGAGTCACTTACTGCACATTATTCCCCGGAGCCCCCTCACCCTGCCTTTGGTATTTGAACATAAAGGGCTTCCTGAGCTACTTCACTGTATTTTTGGACCCCGTCAGACAGGCACGTCCTCTCTTCAAGGTTATTCGGTCGTAAAGGACATGAGGGTTGAAGCGTTATGGGACCTGTAAAAAAGAGAGCTTGGAAACACTTCTCAACAAACCCCAAGGTGGGACGGTCACGGGACCCCAGTGACCTCCTTCAGGGGTCCCTGGGTTGCGAAGAAAAACAATCAAAAGCTGTTTGGTTTGGCATTGATGTTCCATATAGATAAAACAGAAAGCGTGCAGACTGAGAAGTCCAAGAGCTTTGTCATCTATGTGCAACAGGGAAAGACTGGAGCTGTGTTAAACGCATCTTTACTTCCCTCTGGGGTTGGAAAAAGGAAATGATCTTGACACAGGCGTTTTTTGGTCAAATAAGGTAAGCATTAAAAGTGAATGTCCTGGGTTCAACAGCAGTCAGGAAAAGTATTGAGCGTGGCTGTTTCCACTTCAGCTCTATCTTACTTTCAGCTGAGGCATGATATTATTCTGTTTGAGAGGAGAAGGTCTCAGTGTTTCCATGAGCCAACTCACACAGATGTAATTATTAGCTGCGAAAAACCTGATTGATGCCCGACTGCTTGACTCACTTGACTGTGACTTTTCGTTGTGCCTCGCAGAGAACCTTTAATTCTGGGAAGTGGATAATTTTGCCTGCTTCAAATATTCATGTTGTAGATTCAATGGATCGACCTGACTTGACTTTGTGTCCAGAAAAGAGGTTTTATATCATAATTTAACAAGATAGTGAAAGCTCTCCTGGTTCTGAGCTACAGAATCCAAAAGTCCTACAAGAAGTGGTCAGAAATTTAAGGAAACGAGCTAAAAGCATCAGATTGCCTTCAGATCTCTCAGGCCTGCTGCCCCTGGCTGTCCCTCTCTCCAGGCTAAGGGGTAAAGGTGATCGTACGCTCACCGTAGCTTCCTCAAATCTGTGGAACGGTTTACAATTTTAGAGTGTTCCCCCCCTGCAGACACATAAGGTCTTTGAACATCTGATGTTAAATGCATTTAAATAAATCATAGTAGAGGCTAACATGCAAGGTGTCGACCTGCTCATCAGGAGTAATTTGGGGTTCAGTATGTACAGCAGCCCAAAAGTCATTTTCTAGCAATACATGTACTTGAGAATCAAAGGTACAAGTACAGTTTAAGTAAATTACACATATATTCACATGTATGTAGATAGTGTATACTATACTGTAGGTCCACTGATTACTCACCTGGCAAAATGTAGGATACAATACCCAAGCACTTTTCAAAATCAGTTCAAATCAAAAATTTGCAGCGTTGCCTCTGATGGAGCATGCCATCCACAAAGTAACTAGTAACTACATTTAAGTAATCTTTGGAGTAAAAGTAAAAGGTGGCAGAAAATGCAAATATTCATGTAAAGTACAAGCTCCTCAAAACCATACCTAAGTTCAGTGCATGAGCAAATGCACTTAGTTATTATATAGAAACATGTTGTGTTCTTTTGACACTTAGTACATTTAGATTCAGAATATCACTTTTCATGTTGCGTTTAACACAGCTCCAGTCTTTCCCTGTTGCACATAGATGACAAAGCTCTTGGACTTCTCAGTCTGCACGCTTTCTGTTTTATCTATATGGAACATCAATGCCAAACCAAACAGCTTTTGATTGTTTTTCTTCGCAACCCAGGGACCCCTGAAGGAGGTCACTGGGGTCCCGTGACCATCCCACCTTGGGGTTTGTTGAGAAGTGTTTCCATCTCATGTTAAATGTACTTAACATGAAAAAGTGATATTTTCATGTTAAGTACATTGAACATGAGATACTTTTTACTCAAGCACTATTCCAGTGGGTGACGTAAGATGGTACTGCTATGTTATCGCTACTGCTTTCTATGTTGTCACCATGTCATGTCATTTTATTTCATTTATGTTATTTTATTGTACAGCGCTTCAGTGGTTGTTTTTTAAATGCACTTTCATAAATATAATATTATTTGAATTCCAACTTGAATTCAAAACTGCAACTAAAAACCCTCTCAAGTGATGCTAAACATTGACTGAATTCATTTTGGGGTCAACTGCTCCTTTAAGTTGAATTAAAAACGTCGGATGCACTTACGACGCATCACCAGCAGGTGGTGCGGTCCACCAAGCAGCAGCACCGCTCACCACTTCTCTGTAAACATCCATGACATCATGGTGAGGACGGAGGAAGCTTCTCTGTAACCGAGGTCATGACTCAGATTCAGTCGGAATGAAACAAGGAAGCAACTTTGCAAAAAAAGAAATAAGAAAACTACCTTCCTTGTGATATTGTATTACATTTGTAAAGAAAATGCAACCGCGCATGTGTCCCACTCCTGGTTTGACATCCTCGTGCCTTTCCTATTACCTATAAAATCAAGACAGAGAGGAGGAACAGGAGGAAAGAGGGCTCACTCGGTTACAGTTTTGTGGCACCTAGAAACACCTCGTGTAATTCCGTTAGATTGAGGAACTAAAAGAGAAAATAGTTCACGTTTTAACGGTTTACGTGGTCCAGATCACTACAACCAAAATGTAAGATGGATTAACAGAACGCTCTGAAGGCTAATTGATGAAATGTGTAACTTATTAAGGCGTTATAAGGCTGTTACCGTTGTAACAGAGCGGGGACGGTGGCCAGGAGGTGCGTCTTACGTTTCCCCCCTCCGCATTTTGCGGAGCATAGACGATCTTTGCGGCCGGTGTAACTCCAGTTTCTAGAAGAAAGCGAAGCTCTTGTTCTCCATCCTCGGCTCCAGGCGGGGCTCTCAGATGGGTGTGGCCCCTATCGAGGGGAAGTTTGCGCTCAGCATTGACTGGGGAAGATACAACTTGCTGTTTGAATCACAACTTGAAATCTGTCAGAGGACGGCTGTAACTCCATGTGGCATGGAAAAACATTGAACATTGATTTATTTTATTTTTTTAATATATATATTTATTCGTCATCTTTGAAAGGTCAGAGGTGTTTGGGGAAGGACAGCTCTCTTGGATCAAGGTAAATGTCACGCGTTTCAGATAGATGTGGGGTTAAGTTGTGTACCTGTGTTTTATGATCGTTGCAGATGAGTAATGAGGTGATCTTTGCCAAATGTCGAGTCTGTTAATGTTTGTCACGTGTTGTTCAGCTTTATTACCATCTCCTAAAACTAGGATTAGACATGTTATTAGATTCTTGATGCGGCTTACTCTGCTGACATGCAAAAGCCTGTGTTTTACAATACAACAACTGTTTGGTGGTAAATGTGAGGATAGTGTGAGGAGCAGATGAAAATGGGAAACCTTCCCATGAGCTGTCAAACTATAGTGTGATGAGCATGCATATAAGATGATATTACTGAACTACACATGAATGACTGGTTGATGGTAGAGTTCCTAGCCCTGAAAAAGTCATGTGTCTGTCTGTCAGTCTGTCTGCACAGTCCAGCTCAAAGGCTCCATTCAGCACATGAAATGAGTCCAGTCAATGGAAACCTTTATGTCAGAGTGGGCTGAGTGGCAGCTAACAGTCGCTGTCACGGCCCCGGCCAGCAGTGGTGGCTGGCAGCTCTGCTCTTTGACAGGGCTGACTAATGAAATAGTTGCGTGTGTGTGATGGCGATGGCGATGGGAGGAGCTGGTGTTGGTGTTTTAAATGCTGAAAGTTGTGCAACTCCTGCAGAAAACAATGGGCGTCCTGCAGCTGCTGAAATCCCAGTTTGTGTGCCACCTCGTCATCTGCTATGTGTTCCTGTTCAGCGGCCTCGTTATCAACCTGTTGCAGCTCTGCACTTTACCTCTGTGGCTGGTCGACAAGCAGCTGGCCCGCAGGATCAACGTCAGGCTGGGCTACTGCATCAGCAGCCGTAAGTACTGGTAGATGACACTGAAGTCTGATGGAGGTACTGGATGGAAACTTTGTTGTAATAAACATGATAATGAAATAAATAAACTAAACAGACGAACATTGATCGATCTGCATGAAGCGTAACACCTTTATACAAATGCAAATATCAACTTTCTTCCATGACTTTGTGTCTTGATGCTCCTCAGAGATGGTAGCTGCCCTGGAGTGGTGGTCCGGGACAGAGTGCACGCTCTACACAGACCCGAAGAGCTTTCCTCTGTATGGTAATGAGAACGCAATTGTGGTTCTCAACCACAGTTTCGAGATAGACTTCCTGTGTGGTTGGACCTTCTGCGAGAGATTTGGAGTTCTCGGGGTGAGAGAAAGTCTCCCACAAATGCCACCGATCTACCTTGAGTGCGTTAGATTTTTTTAACGTGCTTGAAATGTTATTGTTCCTCCAGAGCTCGAAGGTGTTAGCCAAAAAAGAGCTGAGTTACATACCTGTTATTGGCTGGATGTGGTACTTCCTGGAGATCGTTTTCTGCAAAAGGAAGTGGGAGGAGGACCGAAGGACGGTGGCTCAGAGTCTTCAGAACCTGCATGATTACCCAGAAAACTTCTGGGTACGTTTCAGCTTGCTGTAAAATCAGTATGACTGAAAGTGATGGTTTAATGATTTTGGATTTGGAATAATGCTTTTAATCTGCTTTCCTTGGGCTAGTTTTTGCTTTACTGTGAAGGAACACGGTTGACACCGAAGAAGCACCAGGTCAGCATGCAGGTGGCTGAGAGCAAAGGCTTACCCAAACTCAAGTATCACCTTCTGCCCAGGACCAAAGGATTCTGGGTAACAGTCCAGAACCTCAGAGGAACTGGTGAGTTGATAAAGTGTTCAAACATGGCCAACAGCTTCTGTGGGCTGGATGTCTGTTTGAGGAGGAGGCTGGAGGCATTTGCATATCAAGTGAGTCCAACAGCAGTTAACCACCGCCGTTTGCTCTGTCCCGTACAGCTGCAGCCGTTTATGATTCCACGCTGAACTTCAGAAACAACGAAACACCGACCCTGCTTGACATTCTGAACGGGAAGAAATATCACGCAGACTTATATGTGAGGTACACAGAGATGTTTCACGGCGAGGACTGCTTCATTAAATTTCCTGTTAACTGGCATAATGGTTGTTTATCAGGCCGAGAGATCTGACTTCCCCCTCTCGCTCGCAGGAGAATCCCTCTAGAGTCGATCCCAGAGGATGAAGCAGAGTGTGCTGCCTGGCTCCACAAACTCTACCAGGAAAAGGTTAGTGTGCTGAAGGTGGAGGTGTTGGATGGATACAGGGTTTCCCAAAGGGGAAGTTGAGGCAGTAACCAACCACATCGTGATTGCCTGAACCATTTGTGTACAGCCTGGGGGTATTTAAATGTTGAATAGATATAGTTTAAGAGTTAAATGGCTCTGTATTGTCTCTCCTCTCCCTGGGCACGCAGTCAAAGAGGTATCTCTGTCTGGTATCAAATCAAAGCGAGGAAAAACGCTTGGAGACCGGAAAGAGGGATGGTTAACTGGGAAACGGACAGGAAGTGAGCTAAAGCGACGACAAGCCTTACAGCAGCTCTGAATATAGCGCGTCGTTCCGGCTTTCTAGGGTTCCTCTGATCAAAACAGTGACAAAAGACATGGCAATGAGCAATGACAAGCAATGACAACTCACGCTGCATCACGAGTGAGCAATGCAAACAATAGTAAACAATAAGGCCCACTTCCTTTCTCACTCTCTGACGGATCACCTGGTGTTTCTCTTGTTTTCCTGGATGTTATTGCACCTCAGTAGATATGATGCCATTGACATACCCGACAAAATATATAACAAAGGTCTAGTCAGAAAATGTAAGAAATTATGCATTTAAAGGTGCGACATGCTAACCAGCTAGCCCCGGAACATCTTGTCTTGCAATATCCCTTTGTAAGAGGCGACAGTCTGATACTGCAGCCTTTTCAACATGCCCCCTTAGCTTTGGCTTTAGTCTAATAAATAAAGTCAACTCCCTTCCCTAGTGATCTGAGGCAGACTTTTTTCATTTTGCCGCCTATTTGTTAGGCGTGAACGTCAACAGGTTTAAATTGACTTTACAGTCAATGTTAGTTGGGAAGATTCCAGTCTGATTTTAGCGAGGTCGTCTTTATAAGGCGAGGTGGCCTGCCTCGACAATAAAACACTGTGGGAGACCCTGGACTATAATGTTTTTGGTGGATTTGGCTCAAGTCTGTGGTTTCTCTCATTACTTTTCTGTTTCCACATTTCATGGGCTTTAAGCAACTCATTAACCTGATCTGGATAATGTTAAATATGCATAGATAATATAACAAGTAATAATAATAATAATATATATATTTTTTTTCCAGCTTTCTAAAAAACAAAGTTATGTCCCTCTGTTAATGACTTTGGTATTGAGTTGTTTGTGTATGAATGTGTCAACAGGACAGTTTCCAGGAGCACTACACACAGACAGGGCGTTACCCCGGCCCCACAGTGAGCCCTCCACGCCGACCCTGGTCCTTGATCAACTGGCTCTTCTGGGCCTGCCTGCTCCTCTACCCGTTAGGCCTGCTAGTCGCTCAGCTGATCAGCTCCGGATCGATACTGACCATCTTGGCGGCCGTGGCTCTCTGCTCTGCAGGTTGGTTTCATACATTCCCTCCTCAGGTAAAGTCACCCTGACATAAAAAAAAAGAAAAAAAAAAAGAAAAGTCCCCTTCCTTCAATTTAACCAGCTCATTTTTGTCCAAACGTTCCATAAAGCAGCAGATTTGCCAACTCAAATGTAAGTCTCATTTTTGTTAAAAGTATCAGTCTTGGGAGCATGTCCCGAACAGCAAGCAGGCATGTGCTCACTCAGCAAAGTTAGCTAACACTCCACGCCATCTGAACATTTGACTTAGATGTTAAATGGAGAGATAACAGCATGTCAAAGTTTCCACAATAACTGAGGTAGAAATTATAAGCTCACTCTTAAGTATTTATTAAAAAGTGTCGGTTGAATTGGAACAAAATGTTGGATTTTTTCCAGATATTGGTTGCTGACAGAATTGACTCTCAGCTTCCAATCTGAAAACGCAAACTGAACGACAACGTCACCCGATTTTGATCCTGAAAAAGAGGACATTTACTAAATTAAAAAGAGTTTGCTGTGGAAATAACAATGTCTTGTACAGGATCTCAAATCCCGTCACACCTTTTTCTGCAACTTCCTCGAATGACATTCCAGATGTCCCCTCTCTCAATCTTCCCTCCTCAGCTTCACTGGGAGTTCGCTGGATGATCGGCCAGACTGAGATCGGCAGGGGCTCAAACTACGGGAACAAGGAGGTTCCTCTAAACAACAACTAACTGCTGACCCCCTCAGAACTGCTTCTTTGCACAGCTACTAATCTGCAAGATTGCCGGCAGCAGAATGTGTAAACACTCCTCTGACAAGATCTGCTGGTCTAACAAGTGTGAACCTGCTTGAAAAGCACAACCCTGACAGTTAAGTGTCGTCTTAGCGGTGCGCTGCAGAAGATGGAAAATCATGAAATCGGACCGCAGTGGGGAAGCTTCCTTCAGGAAACTTTCTAAGAAATGTGAGGCACGATGAATTAGGGCTTTACCACATGCTCCTCGATCAAAGTGTAAATATTTGAATACAGTCGAGACAAATATTTTCACTGGTACTCAGGCTGAAAGTCAA